>VDFB02043847.1:52915-247823 GCA_007258455.2 Sequoia sempervirens
TGAAGAACATCATGCCCAATTTCATCACCAAGACAAAGTCGTATCAAATGAAGTAAGAAGACCACACAATGAAAATGAGTTATAAAATGCAAAAGAATAATGTCAATGTATGCCATCACTTTAAAGGAATTTTTGAAGACCATGTTGTGAGAAATTACTTTAAAGTATAAAATGATAAATGGTAACAATAAAGAGGACATGAGAGCTTATTTGTGAAGCCCTATGCCAAGTAATATATTTCTAAATGAAGCTACGTCATGAGAAGGGGTTGATGCCAAAATGAAATCCCAAAATCACCTACGGAATCCATGGATTCAAGGTCAATATGTCTTTGCTACAATGTTGTTAGAGAGCTTGGAAATGTCATCATTCCCCAAATACTCATTAAATAGGAAGAATGATACAAAGTGAGTGAAAATAAAGAAAATATTTTGGGTCAACATGGAAGAGACCTAAATATCTCAATGCCTTGCATCATCCTAAAAATGAATTTAACATAAGAAAAAGAAATGATAAAGTTCTATAACATGTAGAATGATGTAGATACAAATAGAGCAATGCCACAAAGAGAGATACATAAAAAAAAATAGTATGGGAGATCACATTAAGCACATGCAATCACACACATAACATGAAAAATAAAACAAAGGAAAGACTAGTAAGGAAAATGTGAGTCAACCTATAGTAGGTCATCTATATCTCAATCTTGTTCATCACATGCGGAAGGAAGACAACTAGCCAAAGGGACAACAACGAGTGTGGTACTAGGAAAAGGATATCAAATTCTTTCCCCTAGTTTATGTAAGATAAGAATGAGCCAATGTAGGTGATGAGAAAGAGCTCCTTACATTTTGGAATGATTTGCAGTGAACATAAAGCATGTAATAGTGAGAATAGCATGATCCTACTAGTATTACCTGGTAAGGAGTGAAAGGAAACCCTTTTAATGGACTAGTTCTATGATATCAAACCTTTTAAATATTTGTTTTGAAGCACGACACTCATTGGTACTACATGTCCAAGAACTCTATGATATCAACAATGAGACATGTTTATGTTCTTAGGATTTGGTTTTGGATTTTCTCTCAGTGGTGGTAATTTTATAAGTCCTTGACTTAGAAGTATGTCTAAGGTTCTTTTAGTTTCAGACATGGGACAAGGGAATTTTAGCTTCTTTACTTTCTAAGTCTTTCATTGCTTGATAGATTCACCAACTTGTTGAGGTGGATATTGAGAAGGAAGACCTAAAATGATTTTATCATTCTTATAAGGCATTAGTTTTTCTTTAGGAAGGAGGAAAATTATGTTAGGAGGAGGATCTTAATATCCTACTCCTTTGGTATCTTCAATTGGTGTTTATTCTAAGAGTTGATGAATCTCATGTTCATTTTTTGTATCACATCCTTTCTTAGTTAATATCTTATTGCCTTGTCCATAAGTTTCTTCGAGGTTTATGGGAGTGTTGGTCACTTTCTTAACAAAGGATTGATTCACTTGATTAGAGAAACTAGGGTCACTTAATGTAGAAAGTTTAGTTTTAGTTTGTGACTCAATTTCAGGATGTAAAAGATAAGACATCTCAAGTTGTGTTATTTGTTTCATGGAAGGATAAAAGGATACACTAGTCTCAAGGTTGTTAAGGAAACTATTTATGAAGTTATACATGTTATCATTTTCTCCAATGATTTCAACTTCATAAGGAGGACATACCATCATAGATGATTGAGTATGAGTGGGTTCAATTTCATTAGGATCATTTCCAAAAATATAGCTTGACACATCCAATAATAATTTCAAGGACATCCAAAAATTACCATTTGAAGCATATTCTATGATGAAATGCAATGTAATGGCCTAGAATGAAATATTTAGATGCAATTTCCAACTTATAAACAAGCCAATTTGTTGATTACACTATGCAACAATCTAAAAATGGAATGTAAATGTAATTTTGAAATTAATAAATGCACTCAATGAACCTAATTAAGCTAGGTATAATCAAATTAATGGAACAAGAACTTAGCAAACTCAAACAAAGATATGACAACAACAAATAGAATAAAAAAATGAAGTTATAAATGTTGTAAAATATAGATTCAAACCTCATTTAGGACTAAATCACCCAGGTGGGTGAATGAGTCCCAATTAAGGTTTTTGACAAGTTTAGATAGTGAAAATCAGAGATCAGAGACTACATATAAAACTAGAAAAACAACCTATATAGGGACTTAGTTATCTTGGTGGGTGAATGAGTCCTAGATTAGGGTTTTTGAACTAGATTAAGCAAATTCTGAGTTGATTTTAATTTTCCTAGGTTGTATGCTCAAATGGTTGTTTTCATGTATAGCTTCCCAATGAAATTTAATAATGTTAAAATGCAAAAATGCAACCTATATGAAATTTTCACTTATGCGATGTTTAGAATTCCTAAATGAAATTCAACTAATAAAAATCTAATTCAAAGTTAATGAAATCTAGATATAGGACTACAATGTTCTCCAAATTATAAATTCAAGGGTCCAAACATTAGGTTTACCAAAATGAACACAAAGGCAATTGGGCTTCCACCTTTTGGGACATTGAACTAAACCTATTTCACACTTTAGATCATTAGGAAACAAAGATCCCTTAACTAATTGTCTCAATTGAGGGGAGGAATAGGGGTTTCCTTGTGTGATTAGATGGGAGTTCACCATTAAATCAAGTTTCAAAGGAGAAATGAAAAGACTTGTGCACAAAACCATAGAAACTTGAGAGAAACAAATCAACTTCACAAACAACATCAAATAGTAAAGTACCTAGAAGAGTAGAGAGGTAAAAGAAATGCTTCAATACCTTAGAAATCTATGATTTTATGGTGCACTGGGAATCATATTCCAATTAGGGTAATTTAGTCCTAGTACAAGAATCTGGGAAAAATTTGGAGTCTTTTGGTGACTATGTAGGGTCTACAAAAAATTTACAAAATGGATATACTTGGATTCATACACATAGAGGGGTGATTTAGTCTTGTTACTAGGGTTTGAATGAATTTTTTGTAGCCTCTAGTGATCATTTTTAGCTTCCGTCTTGTCTCATTCTTCAGGTCTGAAAGTTTGAATTATGGCCTGTAGGTGATTTTCTATGAGGATGACAACTTCTTGACAAGTTTGACAACTTTTGCAACTTTTTCCTCAAAGGATCTTCAAGCTCCAATTCACTAAAATCTACACACATCAAGAGGGAAAAATTTTGTTTTATTAGGGAATTGGGGTTTTCCTTGCTCAAACTCCATTTTGGTAATTAAACTTTGAAATGAAATGAAATAGCATGAAGGATTGATGAATGAAAAAATGTAGTGTTGTAGATAACCAAACTCTTGAACAAAGGTTTTCAAACTTGTGTGAAATGACTCCCATGAATGTGAATCTTGACTCTTGATTGAATGGTTTAAACTTTGTCTTGAATGCTTTCTTGAATCATGAAACCTACATCACAAATGTTAGCTCACAAACACACATGATGCATGAGGAATTTGACATGATGCTTGAATCTGGAAAGAAGCTCCAAATTCTTGATCATTTCCTCTTGAATTCTCTTGATCTCATAAAATTGCTTTAGGAATTGCTTATCTAGAATGTTAGATTTCTTAGCTGAAATTATGTGAAATAACCTTGTATTTATACTTGTTTATGCCTAATTTCTCAAAATTACAAAACTACAACCGAACATTAGATCTAGGATGATAAAATCCTAATAAGAATTTGATTTAAAATAGGTCCAAGTTAAGCATGAATCGTACACCAGGTTGGGCATATGAGTCCTAGTGGATTAAACCTGAGACACAGATTTCAAGAAGTGTTGAGTTCAATGCAACATTTAAAACTAGGCCCCAAGACTTAGGTGGGACCCATACACCCAAAGGGGCGTATGAGTCCCAGATCCCTAGATCTGGGACACATATCTAAAACATTACATTATGATTTTTTCATTTGTTAAATGTCAGGATTATCCACAAAAAAATATATTTAATCAGGCTTGTGGATGAAAAATATGACCAATTAAGATATAAATGAACCTAATTTTAACAAGGAGGGACCAAAAAAGCACAAAAATGTAAAGGGATACATTTTTCTACACAACATATGTATTCTTATAAGCTATCTCCATCATATACCTAACATGCCAAGTATCCTTCAATAATTTTCTTCTAGAATGCATAATCTATTCCATCAAATCTAGGGTAATCAATTTTCTTTGCCATCCCAAATCTTCCTTACATGGTTAGGCTTTTCATTGATTCTTCCAGTTATGTAAAGAGGACCATTCAAGTATTTCATTTTGTGAGAAATCAATGTCAAGGGACATATTGGTTGGTCTCTTATGGGGTCAAAATTCATTTTTCACAATCATATGATCCATAGGATTTTTTTCATTATTATTCATGTTTTCAATATTCATGTCAACATTCATCACACCACTCTTGTTTTCACTAGATTTGAAAAAGAAGATGCTATGATTTGGGATAGGATTGGTAAAGATTTAAAAATTTATGTTGGGAGGGGCTACAAACTTATTAACTTGATCATTAACATCACCAATTTGAATGTGATTTCAATCAGTGAGGTCTTGAAAATAATGTTTAAGATTCTTGTTGCACAGGTGGCTACCATTACACCAAAATATCGACCTATCAATGCAAGATACAACTACCAAATTTATACAAGATATAAGATCCATAGGAGGTGGTTAAGCCATGTCATGAACCCAAGCATTCTGTTGCAAAAAAAAAGTATAAGAAGGGAGAAAATCTTGCGAGAATCCCCCCAAGTGCAAGTGAGGGGTTTGAATATGTGACCTTGACTTTGATGCCAATTGTTGCACAAATAGTTTTTGTTGTACTAAAAGATTGACCTATCAATGTCCAATACAACTACCAGATTTATACAAGATCCAATATCCATAGGAGGTGATTAAGCCATCTCACAATACCAAGTGCCACACTACACAACACAAGGAGACCAAGGGAAAAACTCTTACAAAAATGCTTACAATATTTTGTATCATGTCCATTTTTTCGATAATAATGTGAAACAGCATTTTGTATATAGTTTTGAGGTAAACTCTTAGTATGATTAGGAGCTCTAACAAGACCTGTAAGTTCTTGTTTAAGATATATGACATGATGGAATGAAGGGTATCAAGTAGAGGGGTAAATGTCTATTCCTCTCTCAAATGTATATCTACTTGTTGTCTTTATAGAAGCCACTTAGGTATAGCCATGTTGAGTTGGTTGAGAGGAATTTAGTTGTCTAAATGCCTTATTTGGTTTGTTGAATGATTGATATTTGGTTTGAGGAATGGATTCAAATTTTTTAGGATATTTAGATGGATTTATCACTTCATGAATACTAACCTAATTTTGGTAATCAGAGAGGTAGTACACAAATGTATGAAGTAGCATAATTTCATCATCTCAATCTTATATTTAGGCTTATTTTTCAAATTTTCAATGAACATTATTTGGAGATCAAGATTGGGAATCTTAATGTTGATTTGTGAGTAAAGAAGTTGATAATGAGAAATAAAGTCATCGACCTTTCATCATCCTTTTGCTTAAATCTCATTAAATATGCGAAGGTCATCTTTGGACCCATTTGCACTTAGAAATGATTAAGAAAGGCATCAACAATCTCATTGAATGAACGTATTGAGTTTTCCAATAAGGAACAAAATTATTCCAAGGTAGTGTCTTTCAAGGATCTATGGAAGAGTTTAGCCAATATTTTATCCCAAAAAATGAATTCATTCTATAAGGTTGTGTATGCATAAATATGGCTAATGTGATCTGTTTTCCCACCATATTTCTCAAATCTATGAATCTCTATGCCTTGTGATATTTTTTTTCTCAATATCTCCAAGGATAATGGGTTTTTTTTTACATATTGTGAAGGTTGGCCATTTTGATTTTGATTCAGTGTAGCAATTTGTTGTTGGAGGGATGAAACACTTTGTAAGAGTTGGTTAAGGATAGGATCATTGTTTGTGGTTTGATATGGAGGTGAATATGGTGGAGGTGTATATGTGTCTGGAGGACAAGTGAATTATAAATTTGTGAGGGGAGATGGATTAGGAGATATAATATTTGAATACACAACATCTAAAGGGATTCCTAGTGGAAGAACCTAAGGTAGTATTGGCATTTCTAGTAGGTTGAATGGTCATAGTAATAGTTGGATTAGTTTATGTTAGTATAGAGGTCACATTTGTGGAAGGAGGAATTGGATTGCCACGTTGAATTTTGGTATGCCCTAATTCTTGAGCACAACTAGTCATTTTAGGGACATGTTTATTAATAATATGAGATAGCATACACACTTCTATTCCTTGTTCATTTTTAATCATTCTTCTCATGTTATCTATGTGAGGAACCATAGTACCAACAATGTATTTAGAACTCACAAAGTTTTGTAATTTTTCAAAATTTTCATCTATTTTTCTTAGGTTCTCTTCAAGGATATTAGAAACCATTGATTAATTAGTCACATTAGTTGTTGATAATGAGGTCATAGGAAATGGAGTGTCAAGGGTATCTTCCATACTGGCTTGACTAGTGTCAACATTATGAGTGAAAGAGTTGGAAAACCTAAGATCCATAGTGAGTGATGTATTGTTGGATGACACGAGTCTCAAACTACATCTCAAAAAAGTATTGGAAATAAGAGACCGAGATATGAAGGTCATACAAGCTTCACCAAACATAAGGTGCAACTAAAATGGATAATAGGAAAAATGCAATCAAACACCCTATAATATGAACTACAATGCAAGTATGTAAAAAGAGACAACAACTTCCAAATTTTAAACAAGAAAAATTTATAAGTATACTATGTAAAAACCTAAAATTGATGTCTTTAAATGCATTTTTGAATTCAAACCATGCACTAAGTTTGACCAATTATCCTTATTGTGAATAATTATAGAAAATATAAATTTTGGAAATTGAAACATAGACCTAAATGTAGAAAAATAGAATGAAGAATGAGGGTTTTTAATGCCCAAAAATTCAAAAACAAGCTTGATCAGGGAGTCATTCGCTCATGGGAAAATGGGTCTATTTTCCGGGTTTAATATATATATATATATATTTTCTAAGTTGATATTTATGTTTTCATATTCTAGTTGCAAATAGGTAGTTATAGTTTTAGATTTATGGAAAATCAAACTTAAATGCAAGTTTAAAATGATGCTAAATGAAAAGGAAAATTACCAAATTTGAAATGCAACTTTGATTCAATTTTCTTAGTTATGTTGTTTGTGGTAGTAGAAAAAGTATCCCTCTTACTTTTCCTTGCTTGTTTGGGCCCTCCTTGTAAAACTGAGCTTAATGTTGCCTTCGTTTAGTGTTGTAATGTGTTGGACACATTCACATTAGGTATGGGGCTGTTATGAACTAATTAACTTAAATGGTACCTTGCTAAAGCGTTGTGAAGTGTTGTAACACACTTTCACACTTTTCTAAGGTTTTAGTAATTAACTAAATCTAATAAACCTCTTTTTAACCTTAATCATGCCTTATTTAAGATGTTGTAAAGTGTTGTAATGTACATTCACACTTTTCTAGGTTTTTCATAAATAATTGGCTTCTTTATGCTTTAACTAGCCTTATTTTCCATCCACAAGGCCTATTTAATGCATCTTTTCAAGGATAATCCTGACAAAAATCAACATCCAATCATAATTCAGGTGTTTTCAGTTTTTGTGGCCTAGGTTTAGTGATCTAGGACTCATACGCCACCTTGGGCATATGAGTCCCACCTAGGTTTTTGGGTCACAATCCCAGTTTTATACCTTTCTAAGCATTTTTTAAAATGGTCCCATAAATTATGCCTAATGGGACTCATTCACCACCTTGGGCATATGAGTCTCGTGTGTCACAAAATTAAAATTAATTCAAATTATTTGCATGATTTTATCTTCATAGATATGATGCCGACTTTTAGTGTTGTAATTTCAAGAATTTTTGCATTACTAATTATAAATACAAGGTTCTTTCTCTCATTTTCATCTAATATTTTTGTGAGAGAATTCACAAGAGAAAGTTTGAGTTCACAAGAGCATTCAAGAGATTTTTGTTGGTTGTTTTTTAAGAACCAAAATGATCTTCAGAATTAACTATGGAGTTTTCCATTTCCAATATTTAGCAATCTAAAGGGATTGGCCAATGAATGACTGAAATCTACAAAACTTTTGTCCTCCACTTTGGGCTCTCTAAAACCTGAGAGGGTGATCCCACAATGTATATTCAAAAACTTATGCAACTAATATTTAAACACATTGTAAATAAAAGATAATTCTCATATGACCACTCAACAATGTAATGTATCAAAAGAGTTGGCAGTTCTTTCAATTATACTCTAAACTTGGAGCATGAGGATAATGAAACTCATCATACCATAAATACAATGGTAACTCATTTGAAAGTTTTGTAAATAAATAATTATTTGATGATGAACTAACCTAGTAATTGTGTTATGAATATTTTACTCACACCAGTTCCTTATCCTAAACATGGAGTTAATCTAAACATATGCAACCAGATAGAATTTCCACATATAGAATCATATAAGTTTGGAAAATTATACATTATAACACTTCCACATTATACTTTAGACCATTAATTTTTATGGATATCCTAGCACTTAATTTAGATGAATCAAAAATTTCATTCAAGTGTTTACACTAATTCCTTGAATTAATAAGAAAGAAAAAAATCATACATCTACTAGAACTCAATAGAAATGAAAAAAAAATCCTTGATTATATTATTCATGACTCAGAACAAATACAGAGGAGAGAAAATGGCCATGAGATTGGCACCATTCTATATTAAATTTTCTATCTTTGTTATCAAAATTACATACATAACAACTAACTCAGAACCTAAGACAAAAATAGAAATACACTTAGTATTCCGTTTTAAATTCACTGTGTTAATTGCAATACAATGAACCATATAATTTTGGCCTTGAATTCCTTCTTATAGAAATGAAGGGGCAAAACAAGCCTTGAGCCAGAAAGTACACATGTCACTATTTTATTGGATGATTACAACATATATTTCCTTTGTGGTTACATTTGCATTCTCAGTTGATGGGAAACATGTAAGAGACAAAAAAAAATCCTTATTGGTTGTTGGAGATTTGGTCCCACCTTTCGAAAGGAATCTTCAAGTAGTTTTCTCAAAAAGTGAGTCCTCACATACAAAGTGAAATTGAAAGAAAGCATGAAAGAATAAAACATGAATGGACACAAAATATATCCATGCCTGCAAACTTGTCATCAATTCAAATTAGGGAGAAAGTGATATATTTTCCATAGTTCGTCAAAAGCCTAATCTATACTAATTTTAGGCTATGCATTGCACTTCTCCCATCTATTACTCATGACAATTTCATATTTCAAAACCAGAATTATAATCACCACCTCACCATCACACTTAGTCCTCCAATCCTTCAAAGTATTTTCTCCTCCAGACCATGAACTCCTCCTCATTATGCCAATTGAATTTCATAACATTATCATCATTTTTTCTATAAGGGGAATATTTAGTAACAAATTGATTCGCTTCCTTATTAAATTCTACCATAACAATCTTTGCATGAGCCAACATATCCATATTCCCCTTTTGTGTTTCTATATCATGCCACTGGCAAATCAAAGTAGCTTGTTTTGAAATAACATCATTGGTTTCCTTTCTCCATTCATGTAAAGTCTTAATGTTACCATAATCCCTTAAAATGGATGGGAGAAGACCATGATGTGATTCATGAAAGTTTTTAACCAATTCCCCTCTCTTGGCCTCCAAAGGCTCAAAACTTCCCCTAAATTTATGAATCTCATTTACAATAGTAATGGTGGGATTAAGTTTCATGGGGGCGGGGGGTAGCCTCCTCCTTGGCTCTAATAAACATCATCCAAGTAACACTTGGAACCTCAAGATCCATGTCTCCATGAGTGGAATAACCCTCTCCTTGTCATTGTCAAAATTATTCATGGCATCCTTCATAGAGGAATAACTATCATGAATGTTATTCAATATGTTATTCACCCCTCTATTTATATGCTCTAATACTATGGTGATAATCTACATATTAGGCATAAAAACTTTCCTGTCATGATTGCCATATTTCTCCTTATACTCTTCTAGCTTCTTGAGCAACTCCTCAATGCTGACATCTTCCTTAGCTTGTGGTACCTCTAATATACTAGGCTCTATCATTGAAATGGGCATAGTTCCCATATTATATGGCATAATTTCTCATGAGGAACTTGCTAGTTGGGTATAATCAGTGGGTGTAGCTTCATGTGAAGTAGTAGGAGAATCAACATCAGTTTGTTCTTGATTTCTTGGTTGCAAATTTTTCAACTTCTCTTCTAACAATGCTAGTTTCGTATGTAATTGCATATTTTGTTGTTCATTCCTTCCATAATCAAATAACAAATTATTGTACTATTTCCTAAAATTTTCCTTCTCTCCAATCACCGATTCCACTGTGGCTCTTGTGAATTTGGTAACATGTATGTACATATTTTCTAGCTCTAGAGCCGATGTTTCTTACACCCTTTTTATTATTAGGCTTGTACTGTAGTTTGGTGCAAGTTCTACAATATCATGTTTCCTTGTACTTGGGGCCAAGGACCAAATATCTGATGCATCTCACTTCTCAAGTTTCATGTGAAGTAGTAGGAGAATCAACATCAGTTTGTTCTTGATTTCTTGGTTGCAAAATTTTCAACTTCTCTTCTAACAATGCTAGTTTCATATGTAATTGCATATTTTGTTGTTCATTCCTTCCATAATCAACTAACAAATTATTGTACTATTTCCTAAAATTTTCCTTCTCTCCAATCACCGATTCCATTGTGGCTCTTGTGAATTGGGTAACATGTATTGACATATTTTCTAGCTCTAGAGCCGATGTTTCTTACACCCTTTTTATTATTAGGCTTGTACTGTAGTTTGGTGCAAGTTCTACAATATCAAGTTTCCTTGTACTTGGGGCCAAGGACCAAATAGCTGATGCATCTCACTTCTCAAGTGTCATGTGAAGTAGTAGGAGAATCAACATCAGTTTGTTCTTGATTTCTTGGTTGCAAATTTTTCAACTTCTCTTCTAACAATGCTAGTTTCGTATGTAATTGCATCTTTTGTTGTTCAATCCTTCCGTAATCAACTAACAAATTATTGTACTATTTCCTAAAATTTTCCTTTTCTCTAGTCACCGATTCCACTGTGGCTTTTGTGAATTGGGTAACATGTATTGACATATTTGCTAGCTCTAGAGCTAATGTTTCTTACACCCTTTTTATTATTAGGCTTGCATTGTAGTTTGGTGCAATTTCTACAATATCAAGTTTCCTTGTACTTGGGGCCAAGGACCAAATAGCTGATGCATCTCACTACTCACTGAAAGAATATCCTTGTAGTACAATCGCAGCCTCTTACTTGGAATTGTAAAGAGGTCTATCACATCTCTTTATTGTATCAAACGCTATTGTTGAGGCTAGGTCCCATTTTGGTAATAATAAGATACCACTATTTCTTACCAATTATCTTCGCTCATTTAGATTCATCTTCTAAAACTTTTATTTCATGTCATTTAAGACTTTTTCTTGAATGGTGGCATCAAGCAATATTTGATGAAGACTTCTTTCTTAACCAAACTGTTGACATACTCATCCCTCTTAGCCCTGTAGGAAAATTCCATGAAAGCTTGAGATCTTACAAATGCATCATCATCCATAAACTTTATGCATGCTTCAACCCGAACATCATCTTTTCCATTAACCCTAGTGATGTCAGTGTTACTCAACCTCATACTTAACTATTGTTTCATCATCATTGCTAGTGTAGAAGGAATTCCTTGTAGTTTCTGCTTCAATATCCAAATGTCATCATTAGACTCATCATCACCATAATCAATTAAACTAGTTATTTCAACCCTTTGTTTCTTTAATGGTGGCTCTTTTGGTGGTGAGGCATGATGTGATGTGGCATCTATATTTACAATTTTAGGCCCTATTGGCCTTGGAGGAGATGGTGGTGGTATCTATGGCCTAGGGGAAAAGGGTATTTGATCCTCTTGTTGGGAAGGAGCAACAATTGCATCATTTTTCTTCACCTTATTCTACATTTTGATGAAGAACTTTATTTTTGGTTCCTTAGGAGGCTGAAATGTAGGCCTCTCCTCCATCATAGGCATTTCTCCCTCGCCCTATTCTTCTATGAGGGATTTCCCCTTATTAGGAACATCTGATCACTTTCAATATGGACCACCACTATCTCAAAGTTTTGGAACACATATTCCATTTTTTTATTACATTTTTAATTTCTGGAAGAGCAATGAAGTTAGTTTTTTTCTCCCTTTTATTTCTATGCATTTTATTGAAAGAAATCCATCTTGATTTTCTCTTATATTGATCCAAAATATCAAACAAATTTATTATCACATCCTCAGGATACTGTAAAATATGCAAAAACTTGTAACTCTTGTTCCTTTCCTTTAACCAATCCATAAAACCCTCAGAATCATAATTTCCCCTTTCCAGTTTCCACTGCTCTTTGCATGCAAAATTTTTTGAGTACATGTATTTTATTCCAACCTCCCTTTGTCATTACAAAATCAGAGAAGCATGTATATGAAGGAAAAAATGTTTATTTTCCTTGATTCAACAAATATTCATTTTTCACACTTCCCAATTGCCACATTACTTCAAGGAAACCAATTCTTTATGGCACACATATTGGTAGTAGGTGAGGTGCAATAGTGGAACCATATACTCTTATAATAGTGTATGCAAAATAGGGAGTAACATCTCCCCAATTATGATCAATTACCAATTCAATCCTTCTTTCCTTGGGTCTCAAGAAGTCATGCAAGGACTTAGGAATTCTAGGTCCACCCATAACCAGGGCTCTTCTCAACTCTAAAGAAAAGAAGTTCTTAAATATTACAAAGTCAAATGTCCTATCATCCTTATCTAGGACAATAGTCCAACACTGAACAGGTAGCTCCAAAGTACCATCCAACTCATCCAAAGTCATATTTTTCCCAAAATAAGGAGCACCATTGAATAGAAACATCTACATTAACAATGAGTACTAGCTAAATCTTACTCCATCTGCAACCCTCTTCAATTTTACCAAGCCCTCATGAATTCTTTCTGCCAGAAACCCTGCATAATAATATATTATGCAATATTGATGGTGTTGAATGTGGGATACCATATACATCCATTTCATGGGCATTCCAGTGGCACGATCATAACCAATTATTTGGAAACTAGAGTAAAAATTCCTTTGGAAATAAGAAAAAAAAACTAACAGGAAAGGGTTCCTTATCAAATTTTCCCAATGTAATTCTTCGGCCCCCAATATATGCTAAATACCTTAGCAATATATGGAATTTTAATGTAATTTTAGTCCTATCATACTATTCCCTAAGAACATTTTCATCAATTTTAGCCATATTATCACTCCTCTGGGTGAGTTTGAAAACACGAGCAATTTCATCCCTAGTGATTTTAACCATTTCCTTCCAATCATATGTCCTTACAGTCCCTGTGACTAGATCATTGTTGATGGCTACTAATCTTCGTAAATCAACATCTAGATAAACATTAGGTACAATCAGCTTTCCCAGGTCAAGATTTTAGGGGTTACCAACTAGAGTACCCATGTTTCTATTCCTAAACAAGCCATAAAACAATTCCCATCTAGTGCAAGGTATTTTGGTATCCCTAATAGAAATATTTTTATCAAATAAGCCCTCAACTATTTACGGACCTAGGAGAATCAATTGACCTTTAGATTTTTCACTGGTTGAGGGTGGCAGCTAGTTAGCAAGATCTTTACTCAAAAGTATTTTGGGAACATAATCTTCCCCTTTTGGTGAAAATGCTCTTGTTTTGGGAGCCATAACCAAAGAGTTTTTACAGGGAAGGGTTTATGGTTTCTTGAAATATCTTACGAGTCAAATAAGGGTTTGGCACAAAATACAATAATGTGGGGTAAACTAATTCAATTTTTATGAATCTAAAACCCTAAAATGAAAATTCAAGACAACCTTAATTGATAGAAAGAATTGGAGACTACAGTTTGTCAAAAAAATGAGATGAGAATACAATAATCCAGTTATTGGCTTTCCATAGGTTACCAACCCTATCTTTGACATCAAAATAGCCTAGAAAGCACAACACGAGCTCTCCAAATGTGAAGAATGTCTTACGCAATGCTCAATTATACTTTTCAAGAGCAGTTTTAATAGTTATGCAACTTCCTTCTTTGGTAGATCGACATGATTTCCACTATTAAGGCTCATTCGTGTGAACTAGAATTACTCACTTACCTTTAAACTAAGTTGTGAATGCCAGTCGTTGATCACACAAATGTGTTTATTGATAGATGATCCAAATTTAGTCAACTAGATTTGAAAAACTCAACTATATGCATCTGTATAAATCATTAAATAATAGTAAGCCATGTGGAACCACTTGTTGGTGATCTATGGGCTCCACTATTTTTTTGTTGTTGTAGCCAGAATCCATGTGTCACCTTCCCCTCTCCCTCATGATTCTCAACACGTGTGAAAATTTCATCAGCTGGAAGATAGGGAAGGGATGAGATTAAATATCATGCCTTCAATATATTCATTTCTTATTCTAAAACCAATTTCCCATGGACTTATTCCTCTAACACAACCAACAACCTAGATAAAAAGATCTCAAATATCATCAAAATATGTGCCATATATTTCCTTTTAGTAGCACACACATTATTATTCATACACCATGGTGAAATATTCAGTTAATATTTTCCTTTAAATTGATGTGTTCCATTCCCTCGAGGCTTATAAAGGTCGTGCTATCTTGCTTCCCCACTAAGAGATGGATAGCAAGGATGGGACCCACTTGGAATAGCAGGGAGCTATCAAGATTGAACCACATCACCCACTATCAACCATCAATTTTCATTTAGTAGAGTGCTTTCTTTGCTTCTTGGCTCAGTAGGCTTCCCAACCCCACGACACACGTCTATAGCCCGCTAGCCCATGACATTACTTCATTGCAAGACTTGGAACATACGAGGTAGTGGGGAATAGTCTAGATGAAGACACATCACATGGTATTGACCGTTGATTCTCTTCAAAGCTCTGCTTGCTAACCCTTTGGAAATACTAGACCCACTATTGGACATGACCCATGACAACTTCTCACCAACCCACGTGATTATTTTAATGGAAGATGAAAGAGAGTGGGCACGCATGGAACAACCATGATTTTCTTGCAATGATCAACTAGTCATCATGGAATTTAATATCTACACATGCCAAAATTGTTAGTTTTAAATGAAGGACCACCTAGGACATCATAAGAAAATTCCTCGATAGACCTACCAGTAAATGCTTCAGACCTAGATATGAGGGGTTGGTCATTTTCATGGGTTCTGATGGCAAGATATAATTTAAAAGACTGATAATCGATAATAAGGAGTTAATGAGTAAATAGAGCCTTGGAAAGAACTCAAAATTAAGGGTTGTCTTTTTAGAAGGGTTATCAGAAACATAAAACCCTAAAATGATGATGGTAAACAAAATCCTAAGCCATCAGATACAAAATTAACCAAAAATTAGGAGAACTTCAAGATCAAAAATGAATTTTTTTAGGGGTTCCATCACATTCAAGAGAATTCAAGGGTAGATTATCAATCATTTTAGAGCATTATTCAGGCATCAAGCATCATGTCAAAGTCTTCATGCATTATGTTTGTTTTGGAGATAACAATTGTGATGTAGGGTTTTATAATTCAATCTAGCATTTCATTCAAGATCTATCCTATTCAAGTAGGAGTGAAGATCTACATCCATTGGTGCCACTTCATACATGTTTACAACCTCTTATTGCTAGGGCTTGGTGAGTTGCAACATCATTATTTTTTCATTCATCATTCTCCATTCCTATTTTATTTGAGTTCAAGGTTTGATTACTAGAATGAGGTTTGAAAGAGGAAAACACATTTTTCCCTCACTTTAGTATGTGATTTGCAGGTTTAGGTTGAAAACACATTGAAGAGAAATTTTGGATAAAGTTGTCAAAGTGTTCAAAGTTGTATAAGTCGTCACCTTGCATTGGAGATACTTGGAGGACATCTACAAGTTACAAATTAGGTTTTCAAATCTAGAAATCAATTTGGAAGCATAGAGGAAACCTTTAAAACCAAATTAAAACTTTCAAGCTTTAGAAAACCCTAACTAGACTGATACACCAATTATGGTGTATGAGTCATAGTTTAGGTCAATTTTCAGGTTTTTGTAGTTTCAGATAACCATTTGCCAAATTCTTATTTCTTCATAGAAAGCTAGATATAGCACTGATTCACCCAGCTTGGTGTATGAGTCCTAGTAAGTATTATAGTCATTATTTTTAGCATTTCAAAGCCTCATTCAATCTCCTTCAGTTTTTCAAGTGCACACATTGTTGGAATCAGGGAACACTGAGAGGGTGGTGAATCAGTGTTTAGCAATATTTAATATTAACAATATGATCTTTAAACCATTTATAATATTCAACCAAGAGAAAGATGCACACATAAATAAATCATTCAAAATACCATAACACAAGGATTTTTATGTGAAAACCATGTTAAGGGGAAAACCATGGTGGAGGTCAATCCACAATTTGAGTACTCAAATAAAAGTGTTTTACAAAATGGGAATGCACTTGCATTCAGGAACACTACCTAGAGCTCACTACTCAAAATTAGGAAGGCTCACTACCTTACAAAATATTTGGATTACCTCAAAATGTTGGACTAAAAAAGTAGCATCTACAAATGCTTGGTTACAGTTCTGGTTAGGCTCATAGATCAAATTCTAGAAATTTTGTTAGATTTTGCACTTTGCTCTCTTCTTCCTCAACTCACTTCAGAAAATCCTCTTCTATAGAAGTGAAACTGTGCATAATCACTCTACAACCATTCTAATATTTGTAATATACATCAAAATACTTCAAAAACACACCAAAATGAATTAACTAATCTCTGATGTATATCCACTACAAAAGATTTAATCACTTCATGTCAGCTTCAATAAAATAGAAAATATTTTCCAACTGTTGGCTCAAATCATAAATGATTTTCAATGTGCACCATCCAAAGTTGGACACAACATAGTGAGGACCAAAAAAAAATCCACAAACCCAAAAATACCTCAAAAAATTTTTCCTCAAACATCCGCAACATGTCATAGTCACTTAGTTAGGCTTCATACACTAATGAACATAAAATAAAACAACCGGATCTCCTAACTCGTACACCACTTGATGTGATAGCACAAAACTTGAGAATAAGATATTCCAAATACCCAGCGACCTTCCCTGAGATCCACAACCAAAACTGATAAATTGGTAATGCATATTGATTGACAAACTCAACTTCAATCGAATTCCCTTTTCTTCACTTTATCTTCCGATATGGTCAAATACTGACATGTGGACCAAACCAATGACTTAGATTGCTATCAATGACAACACCGGAAGTCATATTCCAAAAATCTCCCCCTTTGGCATTGATGGCAACACTTAGTGAAAAATAAGTAAGTTTCGAAACCTTCAAAACTCCAAAAAGCCATAGCTAACAAAACTCTTGACAAAACTCCCCTTGAGTTTGATAAGGAATTTTTCACTCTCTCTCTCCCCCTTTGACATCAATGACAAAAATATAATAAAATATTTTTCTTTCTCCCCCTATGAAGTGTAACCAAAAACTTACTTAAGCAAAAACTAATTCAAAAATTTCAAGAAATAAAGTGGCTATTTGAAGATTATTTTGTACTTTTCCTTCATCTCCAGAAGAAACTTCTTCCATGCTTCTATTGCAATCCTAGTGATTATGATCATGCTTTTGTTTTTAGATGTCTGGTTGATAATCTTGATGAGGTATTCTAGAATGGTGAAGGATTCTTCTAATTTCTCTCCTTTCCTTAGTATTTCAATCAGTTGTTCCAGCTTACATTTTGTTATGTCCTTTACTTTCCAAAAGGTTTCAATAATCTTGCTCCTTGTATTTTGAACATTTGTATGTTCTGTCTATAATTCCTGAATTCTTTTCTTAATTGCACCATCAAGATCTTGAAACATGTTAAAATTGTGTCCAATGTTGGTCAACTCTATTTTAATGTGTTCTAGCTTCTCTTTGTACTTGTTGATTGCATGAGGCCATCAAAGAAAATATTTATAAATGTTGTTTGTTGTGCTTATGCATTTCCTTAATCGATTCATGTGCTTTTTTAGCTTGGTAAGTGACAATCTATATTGCTTATTTAGGTAAAGAATTACCTCTTTTTCTTCCTTGTTCTAAGACTCAGAGTCCATGATTTCCTTGATGCATTCAATCATCTCTTCTCACAATGTATTATGAAAACTCTCCAAATTAATACAGTTGTGCACAAAATGAGCACCTAGTACAGTTAGGATCATGTCCTGCTCATATGAAGGTCTCCTGACCACATGTTTTCTATTTTCTGCATTCCATCTTCCTCATGAATAAGCTACAATAACTTTTCTTTGGTTAAATCACCTTCTTCTTCACTTCCTTCTAAAGTTTCCTTTTCTTGTTCTAGTTCAGCTGTTTCTAGTTCTTTTTCTTGGCTATCCTCAGTTTCCTTATTAGATTCCTCATCTAGTCTATCCAAAATCACTTGTTATTTTCCTTTCCCTTCAACTCTTTGGGTTTTGCATGCTAGATGAGTACAAATGGAAATTTCTTTTGCTCTTTTCTTATTTCTTTCCACCTCACCAGAGGAGGAACCAACTTCAAGTGCTCTTACTGAAATGGAAATGCCAATTGAACCAAACTTTCCTAGCAAACCCTTAAAGAAAATTTCATATTCTTGATCATTATTTTCCAAATTGTTAGAATGTGTGTAAATCTGTTTACAAATTGGTTCACTCTCTAGCCATATTACATTGTTGATTAGAGGCAAGCAATTCAGAAAATACATCATAAGACATATAACCAAAGTACCAAACTTGAAAAGGTAACTTGTCATCTTTGTCAATTGTACATTTTCCATCAGTTGATCTTTCAGTAACCCACAAAGTTCAAAATCCTCATCTTCCATTATCATCTTGTCTGTAATGTAAACATCACCTTTCGAAGTTGCACCATTTCAGTTTCTAAAAAATATTTTGTAGGATATTCCATGAACAATGTACCTTGTTACTGAAACTTTAATTATGGAGATTAGCAATGCCCTTTGATCTCCAGTTACTCCAGTTAGGGTTTTGACTTCTCTATTTTGGATTAACTTCTTGGGTATGTGTAGGATCATGATAGGCAAAAAAGTGGCGATATGATGGGTATGTGTAGGGTGTGTAGCTAATGAATTTTTTTTTACCTAAAATTGATGAAACAAAAATGGTTTTTAAAGGATATTCTCAGCTTTCCACCAATATAAATTATTCTTTACTTTGAATTTAATAAATTATTATTATTGATTTTCTATTTGAATTACGAAAAATTTCTAATTGATAGGTTGATTGAAACAAATAGATAGCTTTCAAATGGTATCACATTTTTTGAATCCAAAACATGCATCACATTCTATGCTTTGCATACTATAGGATTAAAAAAAAAATGAATTTCATGAAGTTTTGACCAAGTTAAGGTGGTCCATACAATTTTTATATTTTTAAAAGTTGTAATAAAAATTCATAATTAATTATTTACTTGGAAAAAATTACAAAAAATGCATCACATTGGGACATGAGTCCTCTACTTATATCTAAAATATTATAAAAAAATATTATCATTTTATTGTGGTTAGGGTGGTCAAACAAGCACCTACTTCTTATTTTTCCCTAAAATTTAAGTACTACTGCATTGAAATTTCAAATTTTCACCAAATATATTTTATTTATTTTTAAATAAACCTAGTAGTTTAGAAACTACATTCAATTTTCTACAGATTCTATTCTTACATATCTTTGAAATAATATAGATAACTTTTTCAAATTTTTATGTCAAGTTCCCAAACTCTGATTTTTCTAAATTTTTTGCCACTTAAGGGCCTATTTTTTCCATGATGATCCTTCACATACCCTCTTTCTTAACACATGCCCAACATTGCATAACCCAGTTACAACTGCAATCACTTCTTCAACATATGGTAGGGTTTATCCAGAGTTGAAATATCATCATTCAATCTATCTAGAATAAACTCAATGATTTCTATGTTCTCGAAATGGGAAATTCACTCCAAATATCCAAAATTTTGTGTTTTTCTTCTTTCAACTATTTCAATTCATCAAGCGACAACATGTTTCTTATAGCTCTAATCTTCTCACTGCTATACTCATCTAGGTTTAACATTCCTTTGATTTTTCCATTTTACCTTTTGTACTCATGACTTGATTCATCCAAAGAAGTTCTTCAACCACACACCAAATTAAATGGAAATTCTTCAATACAAAAAGGAATTTGATGGTTTAGGGTTTTTCCACATAATTGACTTCACACTTTCAAAATTATTTTTGTAGAGTTATCTCCTTTCTCTCTTCGATACAAACTGGAAAATGATAGTATCAACTTGGCCTTTTATAACTCGCACACCAAACCTTTTGTTGTACTAAATGCTTTTCCCTAGCTTAGCTAGATGCCCTATTTTCTCAATCATCAAACAAGAAAACTTATGTGGATCTTCAACTCAGCATAATGTCCTTTCCAACTAATTCTAGAGCTTTTTTAGATCATCAGTGTAGCCACTGCACTCATCCACATCCTGATGTCAATTACTAGCAAGGGGTTTGAAGAATTTTCTTGATAGCTCCCCATAGGCCAATGGCCTGAAATCAATTCCCAGAGGAATTACCAGAAGTAGGTTATGCTGCTAGCTCATTTCTTGCAATAGACTTGCTCTTTCTTACCCATGTCTTCTTCATCTGATCTCTTATTTCATCCACAATCACTTTCCATTTTCCTTTGTCATCTCTCTGTGTATTTCTACCTTTGTATGTCAGACCTCTTCTATCCATATTTCTATTTTCATAGAATCTTGCAATGTGACCATATTTGTTGCAATTGTAACACAAAATTTCCTTGTCCAGACTAGTCATTCCATTAATTTCTTCTTGATCTGAACTTGTTAGCAATATTCCCAAATCTTCCATAGGTATACCATTTTACATTCCTTCTATTAAGAGAGTTGTTTGACATTTTTGCATTCGATTAACTTATGACAAAACTTATTAAAATTGAAACATTGACTAGAGAATGATTAATCTCTTGATTTCATTTTACTTCTACACTGAGTAGCCATATGACCAAAATTATTGCAAGAAAAACAGTATCCATTAAAATTTTGAGCATTACATTGTCTTACTAGTGCCTCTTTGATTTGTTCATCTGATTTCCTTGCCTAAAATTCCTTTGTCTAGATCTGAAACTTTCTCCTTTTTGATATCCAAGGCCTTAATTTTCACTTCCATTCTTCATTCCTTGATTCATCTCATCAAGCTTAACTAAGCTAATCTTGAACTTCTCCTTGTATTCATTTGCAGTAGTAAGTTCATCCCTAAGAATAACAATCTATCTTTCAAGCTCTTGTTCATTGTCACTAGATTGTTGCAGTTCAATATCTAATTGAATGAATTCTCTGTTAATTTTGTTGCATTCATCAGATCTCTCTTTTAGGGATTGATCAAGATTCTCCTCATTCTTCTTTCTATCTTCGATCTCCTTAGTCAGCTTCATCACCATAGATTCCATCTCCTGCTTTAGGGTAACATTTTCTCTACCAAGATTTTTACATTCTTTAGTTATTACCTTCAAGGTTTGATTTAGGTGATCATCATCCATGTTTTTGCTCTCTTTTTGCTTAATATGATAACAAAGATCCTTTCTTTTCTCCCTGGATTTAATAATCTAATCCTTCAACATCTAATTGAATTTCTCAGCAGCCTTAAGATTTGCTTTCAATTCCTGTACTTCTGCTTTGGACTGATCAAGATCATGAAGTGCCACCACAAGTTGTTGCTAAAGACTACCATAGTCCATTACATTCCAAGATATACCTCAAGCAGTTAAAATTTTTCTGAGGAACTTAAATCTAATACCAATTTTTGGAATCAAGGAACACTGAGAGGGGGTGGTGAATCAATGTTCAACAATATTTAACATTAACAATATGATATTTAAACCATTTATAATATTCAACCAAGAGAAAGATGCAAACAAATAAACAAATCATTCACAACACAATAGCACAAGGATTTTTATATGGAAACCCTTTTAGGAGAAAAACCACAATGGTGGTCAATTCACAATTTGAGTACTCAAATAAAAGTGTGTTACAAAATGGCAATGCACTTGCATTTAGGCACACTACCTAGAGCTCACTGCTCAAAATTAGGAAGGATCACTAGCTTATAAAATATTTGGATTACATAAAAAGGTTGAACTGATAAAATAGCATCTACAAATGCCTAGTTACGGTTTTGGTTAGGCTCATAGATAAAAATTTTGGACCTTCTGTCAGATTCTGCACTTCACTCTATTTTGCCTCAACTCACTTCACAAAATCCTCTTCTGCACAAGTGAAACTATGCATAATCGCTCTGCAACCCTTCTGGTATTCACAATATACATCAACATACTTCGAACACACACCAAAATGAATTAACTGATCTATTATATATATCTGCTACCAATAATTTAATCACTTCATGTCAGCTTCAATAAAATAGAAAATATTTTCCAACTGTTGGCTCAAATCATAAATTATTTTCAATGTGCACCATCCAAAATTGGCCACAACATAGTGAGGACACAAAAAAAAATCCACAAACATAAAAATACCTCAAACAATTTCACCTCGAACATTTGCAACACATCACAGTCACTTAGTCAGCCTTCATACACTAATGAAGAAAAAATCAAATGATCAGATCTCCTGACTTGTACACCACTTGATACGACAACACAAAACTTGAGAATAAGATATTCTAGATACCCAACGACCTTCCCTAAGATCCACAACCAAAACTAATAAACTGGTAATGCATATTGATCGACAAACTCAACTTCAGTCGAATGCCATGTTCTTCACTCTGTCTTTCAGTATGTTCAAGTACTGACATGTGGATTGGATCAATGACTTAGGTTTCCATCATTGAAAACACCAGCAGCCATATTCCAACACACATTTCATCCTCTATCTTTCTATTTTGTTTTACATGCATTTCTAGGTCATTTAGTGAAAGATTGCATCATATGAGGGTTAAGTATTTAATCTTGCATTGCATTTATCTTTCCAAGTCATGAATTGGTGGTAAACCCATCATTAGTTTACAATTAGCCTCTAGGAAAACCCTATTTCAAGATCTCTTTCTCTTTTGTATTGAGATCTCTAGGGTTATCCTTCAATGAAATAATTGGAAAGTGGGTTTTTCTCTATGTTCCAAACCATACAAAAGCATCACCCACATTTTTATTGGTTTCATTTTGGTGAAACTACATTTAAGACATCATAATTCTGATTTGGAGTGCATCAACATCCTATATCTTGCTAGCATTAAGATTTACATTAGTTAATTGGCATTCTAGGGTTTCTAAATTTTGCATTAATGAAAGTTCATATAGATTGCACTTTTGATTCTTAAATCATTGAAATTTACACAAAATATGCATTTGCAATTAGGTTACATATCATACAACATAAAAATAATAAAAATCAATTGAAATTTTCTGATTTTTTTTTTAAAATACCCACTGGGACTCCCTCTCTGGGTGAATCAGTCCTAGTTTATATTTTGCACTACATTTTTCAGAATTCAAAAGTCTATTTTTGTGCTCCTATTTTTTGTTGATAACTTTTTGTTCCAGTTTACAAGCTTTCTATTTCATTCAATTCATTTCATATAATCTAAATTAGTTTAGATTGTGTATTTCTTAAATTTAAAATTGCATCTAAAACATTTCATTTCACATTGTTGCATAGTTTAGAACCTAAAACTTGCATCACCAATATGTGCTTTGGAAAACTATGGATGTCCTTGAAGTCCTTAGTGGATACGTCGAGTTGTGATTTTGGAAATGAACCTATTAAAATTGAATTGACTCATTCTCCTTCAAGTCCTTATGCATGTCCTCCTCATGATGTTGATGTAGCATAGAAAATTGTACACTCTTGAAGAATGAGACAATTTCACACTTAATTGTGACCTACTTTTGGCACCCTTGCATTAATTGATCTTTAAACTTACCATTTATAGGCCCCTAAGATCCATTATTTTGGATCTTGAGGCTTATTCCACTCAAAAATCATGTAAATCTAGAAAAATAACACTTAAATAATTCAAATTCCAAAAACCCACCTCAAAAACCTTAGGTGGGACCCAATCACCACCTTGAGCGAATGAGTCCCTTTTAGGGAAAATTTCAATTTTGAGTGGGAAACTCACTGACTTAATTCAAATTTTTAGTGGATGTTAGCATCTTAGGTATAAATAATGGATAATTAAGTATTAATTCCTATAAGTATAAGTTTTTAGTTCATTTTTAATGAACAGATTCTAGAGTAAAGTATTAAGAGTCTTCCACAAGAAGATCCACAAATTTATCTATAAAAAAGTTGAAGGTTTAGGGAAGCATTCTAGGGTATTTTTTAGGTCTTCAAGCTCATTTTTTTTCCAAGATCTTGCATTGCAAAGGGTTGATCATGGATGCCTATGCAGAATCATGAAGAATTCTAGGTTGAGGAGATGCAACTAGCCATCAAATCAAGCAAGAGGAAATGTTTTCTAAGTGATTCCATCTTCCATCTTCTCTCTATTTTCAGCCTAAGGAAGGTTTGCATGTCATTAAGATTCATTTAAATGGTGTAGAATCTCTTAGGTTGAATTCTTACATCATTCAATTTTCATTCAAGCATCTTATTCTTGCACATTAGAATACGGTTACATCTTGCTTCATATTTCCTAGTCTTAGATACACTTAGAGCTAGGGTTTTTTTGCATATTTCATTATTTCTTCAAGGTTTAATTACCAAATTATGGGATTAACGGAGGAAAAACCTCCATTAGAAAGCAAATTATATTATGTTTTGCAGATGTCTTCATAGACTCAGATCTAGGATTCAATCTAGAAATGAAGTGCAGGTGTTGGAGTATAGATATGTGATTTCTAGTTTTGAAAAATGGAGAAAAGATTGATGTAGCTTAGTGGAAAATGAGTCCCAATAGATGTGTCTTTTGGATTAGTTTTTAGATTCTAATAACCTTTTCTTTGAAATAGATTTTTTAGTAGAAATCCTAATCTGGGACTAATTCACCCAGGTTGGAAAATGAGTCCCAATGGACAAAAAAGTTAGCATTTTCAGATTTTTAGAGTTATTTTTAATTTCTCTATGATTTCTAGGTGCACATTATTTAGTATTACATCTTCCTTTTCTATTTTGGTTTTTTTTATTAGTCATTTAGGTCTTTTTGCATCACAGTTTGTTTTCAAACACTTTACATTTCCTTAGTTTACATTTATTAGTTGATTTATTTCATCATTTTTCAACATTTAGGACATTTCTCTTAGACACATTTTAATCATATTTTCATTTCTTGAGTGATCCATTACAATTTTTGGTGTACCTCTCTCGTTTTAGGTGCAAAATCCTAGAAGTGTAATAGAGCCCTCATACTCCAAAAATTGTTGGTCATAAAATACTTAATCACATTGTTGCATCTAAGAAAAAATATGATATATTTTAATTAGATCACATAAGATGCATGAAATCATGAAGACATTAATTAAGTAACTTTGCATAAGTTAATTTATTAATCAGATTGTCAATTAAAATTTTCTATACATGTCATCCATAGATACAATATCACTAAGGTCTGTGATTGCCAGATCTCTTGACATATGGTACTCATGTTGGTCCGACAGTAGGATGTCGGGCGATGGTAGTGTGTGATTGTGATCATGATTTTCCAAATCTAAGAGAAAACTCTAAGCCATGTATTTTTCCAAGGGCCTCCTGATGTTCCCCTACTATTTGATCCCTCTCTACTTATAGTTGAGGTACCTCTTCCTCTAGTCTCTCAACCTTTGCTAGGGTCCGGGATGACTATGCCTTCACTACAACATTGGCTCAGAAGACTCGCCTCCTTAAACTATCATATGCTTCTAACAATATTGTGAATGGCTTGAGTGACTCTAGGTCCTGATCCACAATAGGTGGGGGGACATAGTCTTAGTCCATCACCTCCTTGTAGATAGATGTTGGCACTATCTTTGCAGATTCCTATTGGTAGAAATATCGATAGTCCATCAGGGCTCCTACAACATAGAAATAATAAATAGTTATTACACATCATGATATATATATAAAGCATGAGCATCAATTGAAATTACATGAATACATAAAAATATCATCACCTATATCTCTGGCAGGCTGAGATACATCAACATCATCCTATGCAGGGGGCATGGAAGATGTGGTAGCTTCGAGTTGTGACTATGGGTACTGATGCTTGTTGTGGTTGCTTCTCACGATCTATTCATACAAATGGGTGAGGGATCTCCCCACTCGTGTCAATGCTCAGGTGTTAGATCATCACCCTCGCCCAGAGGTGGCTCCTCTCCCTCATCCTCCACCTAGTCATCCTTGTCCTTTACCCCGTCTCCTTCATCCTAGCCATCATAGTTAGGATCTACATCCTCATCATACCCATATCTAAAATCTATAAATATGTTTGCAACCCTATATAATATCTTGTTGTCCTTGTCATCTACCTCATCTCCCTCATCTAGCACTACTCCTACATCACCTATAGGCTCATCAATGAGAAATATGAGAGTTGGTCATAATATTGTCCACTACTCCTCATAGTCATCTATACTACTGTACGATAGAAAAATGGCCCCTTATCATTTTAATTGTCTTTTAGGCCTTCCCTCTCAATTATTGGTCAATTTTTCTTTGATTTAATGTGGTAATGTGGCTTAAACATTCACATTAGGTCCTAAAAATTTAAATTATGCCATCTTGTGAAGGTGTTGTCAAGTGTTGTAAAACACTTCTACACTTTTCTAGACTCTACTCATTACAATTTACCTAAAAATCATCTTTTTTATTCATCATTAAGTCCTATTGTGAAGTGTTGTAAATTTTTGTAACAATATTTCACACTTTTCTAGGCTTAACTTTACTATTCACACCTTTCTTATGCATTATTTGACCGCTTAATTCCCTTATAAGTCTTAATGAAGTGTTTTTTTCAATATAAACTCAACAAACAACATTAAATTTGACTTAATTCCTGACACCCACTTTCATTTCCAAGGTGGGAACCATTCACCATGGGTGGAAAATGAGTCCCTCTTGGCTCAAAATTGAAAATATTTTAAATTTCTTTCAGGTTTTTATTTAAAATCACCTTATGTCAGCCTATGATGAGGTATCATCAGGTTACTAAGGCACAAGTGTTTATAAATATGTGTTTTTCTCTTCATTTTACATCTAACTCATTCAAGCAATCTTTCTATTGATTAAAGCATTTGGTCACTTTGCATCATCAAATCAAGCATCAATCAAGTATTCAAGAGTAGCCATTGTTATATCTTCATATTTTCTTCAACAAGGGTTCAATTTTTCAATCATTTAGGTGTTAAAATGTGGATAAAAATTTAACAAAGTGTTTCAAGTAAATCATAACCTATTTCAAGCTTGGAGAAGACATTCTATCTATTTTCTACAAGATTAACTTTGTCAACTCGACAAGCAGACAACCTCAGATCTGGTCCTAAAGAATTGGTTCTTTATTTCTCAAGATTTTGGGAGAGGAATGATTCACCATCAGTGGTGAATGAATACCACCTTTAGGCTGGAAATCTAGATTTTGTCAGTTTCTAGATCCCAACACTTAGAAACTAGTTTCTAATAGTTTTCATCAAAAGCAGGATTGATTCAACATGAGTGGTGAATGAGTCCCACTCATCATTTTTAGTGATTCTTGTTAGCATTTAGAATATTCTAGATTCTTCTTTCTTTTCCTAGGTGCACTCTGAATTATACTTCTTTTTTTCTATTTTGCATTTGTTCATTCTTAGTTCATGTTTACATATCACATTATGTTTTCCAACATAGCATAATTCTTAAGTTTTTCATTCATAATATCTAAAATATTTCATTTAATTGCACTTACATAATTCCATTTAGTCTAAATAACATCATAGATTACATAATTTGAGTGAACCTAGCTAGATCTTTTGTGTGGGGTTTATCTCTCTCCTTTTAGGCGAAACATTCCTAAGAGTGTAAAAGCAACCCATAAGCCCTACCCAAAAAATATACAGTTCAACTACCGATGTCATCAGTGTTGGAGATTGGAGGCTCATCATGATCTAAGTACTCAGAGTCGCTCTCAACAAAATTGTCTATAGTGAGTCATACTATGTCACCTAGTCTTGAGGCACTCCACACTGATCTCCTGAAAAAAGGTTGTGCCTTCGGTTGTGTGTGGATCTCCCCAAACTATCACATGACCTAATATTAGTAGAAGGGACATACTACGTAGTCATGGAGGCCAACCAAAAATATCTCTAGCTATAATCTCCTCAACTATCTTGTGTGATTTGGCCACTGTAGTGTAAGTTAAGGTCTCCAGAGAATCTTTTCCTCCTTTAATTAGTCAAATATCACTCTCCAAAAGTTTAAATATATGTACTGCCACAACTTTCATAAAGGATAGCTAAAGGCTCAAGGATACCCCATGAATTTTGTGCATAGGAGGCCGATAGGCCTGGTACATGTGATATTCTTAAGGCACCAAACTTGTAGAAGTGTATAGTGCACCATGATGTCCACCTCCCAAAAGAAAAACTATCCAAGATCATAATATAAGTGTGCTAGGATACAGTGCCCCAAGGTGTAGACTGTTCTATGCTTTTCCATGCCACTTATCAGGTGTACTAGTCCTTCATCTAGGTGAGTTGCATGGCCATCTTGGATGATTACTAGTGCAAATCTATGCTTCATAATCTATGTCACCACCAAGGCTCATCATGCACTGGCCCATCTAGGAAATACTGCATGTCAGCCTTCCACTTGTGAAATTTACATTCTCCCTAGAAGTGTAACTACTCTCCCCAAATTGGAACTAAGAGAATATGGTGGACATCCTCTAGAGTGATCGTCATCTCACTAGTAGAAAGGTGGAATGTACAGGTGTCTAGATCCTAGCGCTCGGCTAGAGCCATCAACATAGCATCATGGTACCTCATGGGGAGCATGAGGTACACACAATAAATTCCTATAGCATGCAAAGGCTTTGTGTCAACCACTAAAAGTGTAGGGGCTAGATCTGTAAGAAAGCTTAGCTACTTAACCCCTAGACACTGATGTGAATAACTGCATACCTATTAATAAAATAAAAATATGCCCTATAAGTAATCTAATATATTTAATTTGTCATTATTCATCATACAAGTGTGCTAAATTTGTTATAGTGTGCTTTCCTAAAGTCCCTAGACACTTTAGAACCCTTTTAGGACACTTTACAAAGAAATGAGACACTTTACAAAAAAGTGGGACACTTTGCAAACAAAAGGGGCACTTTGTGAACAAGTGGGACACTTCATGAAAAAAGGGGACACTTTGTGAACTTTTTTCCTAGGATCCTAAATTAACCTATAAATACATAAAAAACATTAAATAACTACATAAAGATGAAGCAAAGGTAGTAGAATCGACTCACCTCATGAACATGCTTGTCACGCACCACCTGGTCTCATAGAACATCTAGTATCATAGGTTTGTAGTCCCTTCTACTTGGCATTTTTCACTCTTCTCTCATCACTCAAAAGCTACAAAAAGGTAAAATGACAAAGTAAGTTACTCTTTACTCCTATTTTAGCTCTTATGTATGTTTAACATTAGGGTTAAAAAGGGATTTTTATTCAAATCAACATAATGGGTGCTAGAGAGCTCCATTTTTTATGCCACTTGTTGTGTTGGAATCGTGATTCTGCTCCTGACATTGAATCATCCATTGATCATTATGTGGCATGGTACTTGGAAATTCCTTATGATATGACTTACGTGATTCAACATGGCTAGAATACTTCCTTGATTCCACCTCTGTAAAGCAAGCAGAATCAAGAGGGGGCATACATCTACCCTCAAATTTGATTCCTAAAAGTTAGATAAAAGTTATTTTGGACAACTAAAAAATTTGTATTATAGGATGTGGTTCCTAATGTTGTCATTTTGCAGATAACTACACTAGGTGCTTCATTCTCCCATCATTTTAATGAGTATCCTTTTATGAATTAAAGTGTATTGTCTAGAGTCCTTTAGCTTGCATATGTACGTAGAGTCATATGGGAGCTTAAGTGGGGGATAAATGTAGTGTAGAAAATTGTACACTTTTGAAGAAAGAGACAATTTCACACTTAATTTGGACCTACTTTTGGAACCCTTGCATTAATTGATCTTTATACTTACCATTTATAGGACCCTAGGAGCCATTATTTCAGATCTTGAGGCCTATTCCACTCAAAAATATATAAGTCCTAACAAATAACACTTAAATCATTCAAATACAAAAAACCAACCTCAAAAACCTTAGGTGGGACCCATTCACCACCTTGGAAAAATGAGTCCCATTTGGTAGGACCTATTCACCAAGGGTGGCTTGTATGAGTCCCTTTTAGGGAAACTTTCAATTTTGAGAGGGAAACTTTCAATTTTGAGTGGGAAACTCACATAATTCATTCAAATTTTGAGTGGATGTCGGCCTCTTAGGTTTAAATAATAGATAATTAAGTATTGGTGACTATAAATATAAGTTTTTAGGTCATTTTCAAGTAATCTAGGTCATTTTTAATGAACAAATTCAATAGTCAAGTATTAAGAGACTTCCACAAGAAGATTCAAAATTTTATCTACAATAAAGTTGAAGCTTTAGGGAAACATTCTAGGGTTTTTTTTTGCAGGTATTCAAGCTCACTTTTTGTCAAATATCTTGCATTGTAAAGGGTTGATCATGGATTCCTATGGAGAATTAGGAGGAATTCTAGGTTGAGGAGATGCAAATAGCCATCAAATCAAGCCTATGGACATGTTTTATAAGTGATTCCATCTCTCATATTCTCTCTATTTTCAGCCTAAGGAAGGTTTCCATGTCATTAAGATTCATTTAAATGGTGTAGGATCTCTTAGGGTGAAGTCTTACATCATTCAAGTTTCATTCAAGCATCTTATTCTTACACATTAGAATAGGGTCACATCTTGCTTCTGATTTCCTAGTTTTAGACACACTTAGGGCTAGGGTTTTTTTTGGATATTTCATTATTTCTTCAAGGTTTAATTACCAAATTAGGGTTTTTACCAAGGAAAACCCCTCATTATCAAAAAAATTATATTTTGTTTTGCAAGTGTTTTTGCAGACTCAGATTCAAGATTCAATCTAGAAGTGAACTGCAGGTGTTGGAGTACAAGTCTATGATTTCTATTTTTAAAAAATAGAAAAAGGATTGATTCTCCATTAGTGGCAAATGAGTTCCACTGGAGGTGTGTATTGGATCAGTTTGTAGGTTCCAGTTCCCTTTTCTCTGAAATAGATTTCTTAATAGAAACCCTAATCTGGGACTAATTTTCCCAGGTTAGCGAATGAGTCCCACTGGACCAAAAGGTCAGATTTTTAGATTTTGAGAGTTATCTTCACTTTCTCTGTGATTTCCAGGTGCACATCATTTACTATTGCATCTTCCTATTTTGCTTTGGTTGCATTTTTTGAGCATTTTATAAGTCATTTGGATATTTCTACATATCATAGTGTGTTTTCAAACACTTTACATTTCCTTAGTTTACATTTAGTAGTTGATATAACAAGTGATTTTGGCACCTTAATTCTTTCTATCACTTCTATGGTTTTTCACCTAAAAGGAGAAAGAAGGGCCAAAAAAGGAAATGTTCCACTCAAAATAAATGCAAGAATGAATGGAAAAATGGTGTAATATGCCTAGATGCAATGTTTGAATGCAAGAAACTAATAAAAGAAATGACTTATTAATGCAAAATATAAGAAATGTTACTTGTTTGAAAACACATTGTGATATGCAGAAATGAACAAGAAATGTAAACTTAATGAAACTTAATGGAGTGCACCTGGAGGTTGGAAAAAGATAGGATGAAGGTCTAGAATGTTGCAGAAGATACTAAAAAATCCCAGTGGGACTAATTCACCATTCTAGGCAAATTAGTCATGTTTCTAACAAAGTCTGTCAGAACAGGTTTCTGGATACTAGGTATTTAGATTTGTAAAAACCTTTTTTTAGGCTTAGTAGTGGGACTAATTTCCCACTAATGGAAAATTATTCCACCACTAAACTTCTAAAAAATTAGGGTTGGAAATTGTAGCCTTCAGTTTTCCTTTATGTTCTTGATAGGTTGTCAGATCCAAATCTGTAGAAAACAGATTGAATGAATTCTCAAAGCTTGAATTAGGTCTTTTTTGACTTGAACAACTTTGATGACTTGTTGACCACTTTTCAACACATATCTCTTTGAAAAATCTTCCTACAAGACCTACAAAGACATATACAAAGAGGGGGAAAATGGTTAAGGGTTAGAGTATAGGGGATTTCCTTGGTCAAACCCCAGTTTCATAATCAAACCCTTAATAGTAAAATGAAATAAGAAGAGAATGATGAATAGATAACATGCAAATTTCATAAACTTTCCAAAACCTTGTTGTTGAAGTCTGAAGACATGTCAATGACTACTTCAGGATGCTTGATGAAATGATGCTACGATGATTGAATGCTTAGAGAAATGGAATGCATGAATACTTGAATTAATTAGTGAATGGGGGTTAAAATGAATAGAAAACCATATATTTATACACAATTATTCCCTAATTTCTCAAAAATACAACATCACAGGCCAACCTTAGGTCTAAATGAATAAAAAATTGAAAGAAATTTGAATTTATTTTGAATTTTGTGCCAAGAGGGACTCATTCATTACCCATGGTGAAGGTGTCCCACTCAAGGCATGTAAGTGGGTCTTGGTTATTAAGTTTTATTTGATGTTATTTGTTAGGTTTACATTAAAAATACACTGAATTAAGGCCTATAAGTGCATAAAGGGTCCAAATAAGTCATTAGAAAGGTGTAATTAGTGATGAAAAGCCTAGAAAAGATGAAAGTTCGATACAAGACTTCACAACACTTTAAAATAAGACTTGGTAAATGATTAAAAAAGGAATATTTGGATGAATTATAATAAGAAGAGTCTAGGAAAGTGTGAAAATGTATTACAACACCTTTACAAGACATCATGAAGTCTTAATAATTCAAAGAATTCAAGACCTAATGTCAATGTGTGGACCACATTTCTACATTAAATCAAGGAAAAATCAAGCCAATTAAGCACAAGGAGGGAGAAAATAAGAAAAAGTAAAAGGGATGCATTTTTTGTGTCCATATTTATCCCCCACTTTAGTGAGAGGATGAACTTGCTTCAAACTCACACTAAAATAGACATTCAAGAGAGATCTGAGTGTATAGATGCAGATAAAAAAGGATGAAAAAGATCAAGAAGGTAGTCAAACCCCCAGGATCCAAGATCCTAAGTAAAACCAACAAGATACATAATCACAAAATGGAAAGAAATAAAAATGAGGTGGGAAAGATGCACTCACTCTAGGGCCAAGGAACATAAATTCGTTCATGGGGTGAGTAACCCACAATACGCTCACTCTGGACCCACAAAAATTTAGGTTGTCCATGGGGTGAGTTGTCCCAAAGAAATGGTTTTAGTGAGAAAGTCATGCTAGTGTGTTAGCTTCCCACCGTATAATGAGAAAAGTCATACCAATGTGTTGGATTCCCATTATACTAACCATACCAAAGTTATGCTCTTGATAACATTGATAAGGCACCACAATGTAATGCTTTTTGTATGTTTTTTTCAATGTCATGTAAAAATTTTGTTAAAGGGGATTTTACTTTGTTCATGTAAGGTCTTCTTCTTAGGGATCATTGTGCCTAGTGTCTCTAAGAGAGGACAAGTTAGTGTGTTATATCATTATCCATGGGACACCTCATTTGCATCAGGCTAATTTTGTTGATCATACACTCTTGCAAGGAATCAAACCCAATGACGCCACCCAGAAGAGGACACATCACAAGAAAAAGAAAAATCACACCATGACAATTTTAAAAAATTGTTGTCTCTGTATGCCCCCACTTTAAAGCGGTTACTAACACCATTATTATGATAAAAAAAAATTAAAGTAGAAGAGAGTATGAGAGCTTATATGAAAATCACTATTCCAAGTCATATGTTTCCGAATAGGCTATGGGTATGTGCAGGATGTTGATGGGCCAAAAAGTGGCGATATGATGGGTATGTGGCTGATGAATTTTTTAAATCCCAAATTGATGAAATGAAAATGGTTTTGAAAGGAGATTCTCAGTTTTACACCAATCTAAATTATGCTTCACTTTGAATTTAATAAATAGTTTTTTTTCATTTTCTATTTGAATTATGACTAAAGTCCTAATTGAAAGGCTGATTGAAAAATATTTATAGCTTTCAAATGGTATCACACTTTTTGAATTGGAAACATGCTTCACATACTATAGGATTAGAAAAAATGAATTCCATGAAGTTTTGACCAAGTTATGGTGGTTAGACATATGATTTTTAATATTTTTTAAAAGTTGTAATAAAAAATTCATAATTAATTATTTACTTGGAAGAATATTATTAAAAAATATTTATCACATCAGGACATGAGTCCTCTACTTATATCTAAAATCTTATTAAAAAATATTATCATTTTCTTGTGGTTAGGGTGATCAGGTAGACACCTACTTCTTATTTTATCCCTAAAATTTAAGTACTATTGCATTGAAATTTCAAATTTTCACCAAATAGATTTTTTTTTAAATAAACCTAGTAGTTTAGAAACTAGATTCAATTTTCTACAGATTCTTTTGTTCAATATTTTTGAAATAATATAGATAACTTATTCAAATTTTTACGTCAAGTTGCCTAACTTTGATTTTTCTAAATTTTTTTGCAAATTAAGGGCCTATTTTTTCCATGATGATCTTGCACATACCTCTATGTCATGAATAAGTAATATGTCACATGCAATTCCACTTAAGATATGTCATCCACATCCCAAGCCTACTCTTATATGTTCATGAAAGGTTAACGAATACTCAAAAGAGACAATGACAAGTGACATACGAGAGCAAGGCTAATTAACCCCTCGCCCCCACTTAGTGTAGGACAAAGGGGAGCCAAATAGGGTGAAAGGAAGTATCAGGTAGAGGAATTAGGTGCTTCCACACAAGGAAGAGCACCACAATCTTTGAGATGTTGAATTTTTTTGTTCAAAGTTTTAGATGAAAGTGGAGATAAGGGATATACCCCTAGATCTTTCTTGAAAGAGTATGATATGTTCATTTTGTTCATGTGGTCATTGAATCCATGTGTAGAGGGTATATTTTAATCAATACCATAACAATCTTCCAAGTGAGATAAATGGGGTTTATGTTTTTGAGAAGGATTGGATTCATCATGAGAATAAAAATCCTTTTTAAAGTTATGTGTCATTACTTCTTGAGGGATGGAAGTTATATAGCCCCCATTAGCAACATGAGGTGATTTGGTAGAACTAAGTTGAGTGAATGAAACACAAGGTGTTTTGGTCTAGATTGTGATAGTTCACACGTTCCCCTAAAGGGTGGTGTGAAACCCCAATCCTTACTAGAACTTGTGTCTGAAAATGAATTGTTCATAGATGACTCTTTAGACCATGAGGGTGAGATGTTGGAAATTTTATTGAAAGGAGGTGTAGAATTTAATAACCCCCAAGTATCACAAAAGAGTTTTGTTCTAGGTGAAGAATTATCATTAACTTGTATAGGTTCAAGTTTTGATTTTGGGATGGAAGTGTTGTGATCATAGCTTCGTTCATCTGCATCAATCGTGTATATCTTGTTATTGTACTCAAATTTTATTGTATGGTGAAGAGTATATGGTAATCCTTTGATAGTATGAATCAATGGTTGCCCTAGGAGAAGATTATATGGAAGGGGTCCGTGCATGATATGGATAGAGGTAGGAAACACAGGTCCAAGCTCAATAGGTAATGTGGTCATCCTTGGTAGTTTCCTATTAACATTGTCAAAGCCATGAATATGAGCATCATTAAGTTGAAGGAGCTTTTTTTCCATGCCAAGTTTGCATAGGAAGTCCAAACTACAAATATTAGTTTCTAATCCATTAAGAAAGATAGTGTGCCTAACTAAAGATTCATTAATGATCACCTTGATCACCAAGGGATCATTATTGTTTTGAATCTCAAGTGAGAGCAATTCATGTTTAGGAAATGTGATTTGTGATTGGGTGATTTGCATGGGATGAGAGAAGGATATTTCATTATTCAATTTTATGTAAGATTGTATCTCCTCCCTCTATAGTTGCAACATTTGGTGAAATATAAATTTGATTGTAGGTTATAGTTGAATGAGTTTCCATACGGATATATTAATAGGAGTATTTTTAAGGTCTTCAACACTAGGCACACTATGTGGAATAAAAGGTAATGGAGTAGGAGTCTTGTGTGGTCCCCTAGATGTTTGAGTCACTAAGTTACAACTTATCTTCTTCTAGACATTTTGATGATTAGATTGCATCATGGATTTCAAGCCACCTCTTAGCTTTTTGTGTGATTCACAAAATGGAGGTGACTTAGGAAGCTCACTAATTAAAGGAGAACCCATTTGTATCATCATAACCTCAAGAATTTTTTCTTTATTTGCATGATTTGTTAGTGAAAGGGATTCTAACATCATTTTATTCTCTTCACCTAGGGAAGGTTTTGTGTTTGAAGGGTACGTTTCAATGTTCATATTTTGTTGCACCATGATATTCTCCCTGGGAGGAGAGTTTTTAGGAGAACTAGAAGTGAAATTCTCTTAGAATTCAAAGTTTTTTTCTTCTAAAAGGACTTCATCACAAGTAGGGGAATGATCAATGGTTGAATTTACTTTCTCAAGAAGAGTTTCGCTAGGTGAAGGGGGACAACTAAGATTCTCATGACCATCATTGATTATGTTTTCTAACATCAAGGTATCTTCTTCACAACTATGATAGATACTAGGAGAAAGAGAAATATTATTGTCATGATTACCTATGGCTGTATTGTCATGTTCACCAATTTATTGTTCTCTAAGAGAGGTAAAAGGATAGAAACAACTAGGATTCTCAAAACTCTCATTAATTGATTCGTCTACCAAAATGTCTTCATCACCAATAGGAGAGATATGAGGAGAAGAAAAAAATGATCATTAGCAATTTCCAAGGTTGTATTCTCTTTCACTAAGACACTCTCATAGGGAGAGGATAGGAAAGTTTTCTTAGCATGCCTAAATATGTAAGATACTGACATTGTGTGAAAAAAAATGAAAAGCACCTTTAACCATTTCATGCAATGTTTCAGCAATGTAAACAATGTATATCAAAAGATCTAAAATACTTTCATCCAATATATGCAAAGATTGAAAAATGAAAACAAGGTATATGCAACGACAAAAAAGAATTTTTAATTAGAAAATTATGTAAATTTTTATGAATGTAAATAATGTATATGGAAAAGTGAAAATTAATTTTATCCATGTAATGAAATATTTTAGAAATGTGAGCATTTTCCAATCTAAGATGCTTGGAATTAAAATGATTGCAAAAATGACTACCTTAAATTGATATTCTTGACCTAAATTCATAGAAAAAATGTTGTAGAAACTTTCCAAACTTGTATTATATGGTACTAGGATCCTGAGGAGGCACAAAAATGGGGTTTCTGATGTTGTAACAGACATTGAAAAACCTAAACATGGACTAATTCACCCAAAATGGCGAATGAGTCCCAGTAAGGTTTTTTTACAAAATTTTTAGAATTTTTTAATGGATTTTGCTGATTTATGTGTTGGATGGTCCAAAGAATAAATGCAAATGCCTTTTTCAAGTTTTATTCAATTATTGGAAAGACAAAAATGTAAACTATATTCACTTTTATTAATGCAAAAATTTGAAACCCTAGAATGCTAATTAACCAATGCAACATGCAATGTAAAGTTAATATAGGGTATGTGTAGGATCATGATGGGCCAAAAAGTGGCAATATTATGGGTATTTGTAGGGTATGTGGCTGACAACTTTTTTTTACCCAAAATTGATGAAACAAAAAGGGTTTTTAGAAGAGATTCTCAGCTTTCCACCAATATAAATTATGATTTAATTTGAATTTAATAAATAATTATTATTTATTTTTTCTTAGAATTACGACTAAAGTCCTAATCGATAGGTTGATTGAACAACATCTATAACTTTCAAATGGTATCACATTTTTTGAATCCAAAACATGCATCACATTCTATGCTTCACATACTATAGGATTAAAAAAATAAAAAATAAATTTCATGATGTTTTGACCAAGCTAAGGTGGTCACATATGAGTTTTATATTTTTTAAAATTTGTAATAAAAATTCATAACTAATTATTTACTTGGAAAAATTACAAAAAAATATGCATCACATCCAGACATGAGTCCTCTAATTATATCTAAAATATTATAAAAGAATAATATCATTTTATTATGGTTAGGGTGGTCAGACAAACACCTACTTATTTTTTCCCTGAAATTTAAGTACTACCGCATTGAAATTTCAAATTCTCACCAAATATATTTTATTTATTTTTAAATAAACCTAGTAGTTAGAAACTACATTCAATTTTCTACAGATTCTATTCTTGCATATTTTTGAAATAATATAGATAACTTATTCAAATTTTTACGTCAAGTTGCCTAACACTGATTTTTCTAAATTTTTTGTCACTTAAGGGCCTGTTTTTTCCATGATGATCCTGCACATACCCTATAATAAAATATAGGAAATGATGGACTCTAAATCAGAAAAGAAAGTTTTCAAAATTCAGGTTCAACAAAATGTAAGAACTGATTTTGGCACCCTAATTCTTTCTAGCACTTCTAGGGTTTTTCACCTAAAAGGAGAAAGAAGGGCCAAAATAGGAAATGTTACACTCAAAATAAATGCAAGAATGAATGGAAAATGGATGTAATATGCCTAGATGCAATGTTTGAATGCAGGAAATTGATTCAAGAAATGAATTATTAATACAAAATCTAAGAAGTGTTACTTGTTTGAAAACACATTGTGATTTGTAGAAATGAAATAGAAACATAAACAAACCTAAACAAAAATTAACGAAGCTGAACAGAGTGCACCTAGATGTTGGAAAGTGATGGGATGGAGGTTTGGAATGTTACCAAAGACACTAAAAAATTGCACTAGGACTAAGTCGCCATTCTGGGCGAGTTAGTCTTGTTTTTGACAAAGTCTGTCGAAACAAGTTTTCTGATACTATGTATTCAGATATGAAAAAACCCTTCTTTAGGCTTAACATTGGGGCTAATTCGCCACTAATGGAGAATTTTTCCACCTCTAAATTTCTAAGAACTTAGGGTTGGAAATTGTAGCCTTCAGTTTGCCTATCTGTTCCTGATAAGTTGCTAGATCCAAGTCTCTAGAAAATGGGTTGAATGATGTCTCCAAGCTTGAATTAGGTCTTCGATGACTTGAAAAAATTTGATGACTTTTTTTAATCACTTTTCAACAGCCATCTCTTTGAAAAATCTTCCTACAAGACCTGCAAACACACATGCAAAATAACATGAAAATTTCATAAACTCACCAAACCCTTGTTGAAGTCTAAAGATATGTCAATGGCTAGTTCAAGATGCTTGATAATTGCTTGATGAAATGATGCTATGATGATTGAAGGCTTAGAGAAATGGAATGCATGAATACTTGATTAAATTAGTGAATGGGGGTTAAAATGAATAGAAAAACATATATTTATACACACTTATGCCATCATATACTAAAAAACATCATAGGCTGAGCTTAGGTCTAAATGAATAAAAACCTTAAAGAAATTTGAATTTATTTTGAATTTTTTGCCAAGAGGGACTCATTTTCCACCCATGGTGAATGGGTCCCAATCAAGGCATGCATGTGAGTGTCGGGGATTAAGTTGTATTTGATGTTGTTTTTTGGGTTTACATTCAAAAATGTACATAATTAAGGCTTGCAAGTGCATAAAGGGGGAAAATAAGTCATGAGAAGATGTAATTATTGATGACAAGCCTAGAAAAGCATGAAAGTTTGTTACAATAATTTACAACATTGTAAAATAAGACTTGGTAAAGGATAAAAAGGGAATATTTAGATGAATTATAATAAGAAGAGTCTAGAAAAGTGTGAAAATGTATTACAACATCTTACAACACCTTTACAAGACGTCATAAAGTTTTAATAATTCAAAGAATTCAAGACCTAATGTGAATGTGTTGGCCACAATGCTACATTAAATCAACAGATTATTTTTTCATGTCCATAGTTGATTTCTTTCATCATTTTTCAACATTTAGGACATTCCCCTTATACATATTTCAATCATATTTACATTTACTGAGTGATCCATTTCAATTTTTGGTGTACCTCTCTCCTTTTAGGAGCAAAACCCTAGAAGTGTAAGAGATCCCTCATACTCCAAAAATTGTTGGTTTAGTTGACATCACTGGAGAAGATGATGACATCATGAATTAGCTCCTAAATGATTTTCTTAACAACCTTGAAGCTAATGCATCATTTTATCCATCCATGGAACAACCAACACCCCCTATAATGCCACCTCTTGAGATGTTTGGTTATTTACATCTTGAAACTGAGATAGAAGTTGAACCTAATTTCCCTACAATAGGTGAACCTAGTTCCTCTAAGAAAACAAACAATCAACCATGTTATGTTAACAAAGTGATAGATACTCCCATCAACCTACAAGAGACATATGGAAAAGGATTCACGGTCTTGATTAAACAAGGATATTATACAATCGAACATGAAATCCATCAACTCTTAGAGAAAGTTCCAATTGAAAATACAAAAGGGATAGGATATCAAGAGCTCCTCCTGATATGAATGTCCTCCTTCCTAATGAAAAACCTATGATTCATAGTGATAATAAGGATGAAAGGGAATCATCTTAGGTCCTCCTCATCAATATTTAACTCGATAAGTTGGTGAATCTAGAAAAATCTTCCACCTTCCTTGTCTTAGAACTAAAAATGAGAGAGCATTGCAAATGCTTCTTTGTCGTGATCTATTAAAATTACCAGCCCATACTAGAATCAAATTTCCTAAAGATAACACAAAGTATTGTGCATACCATCGAACTATTGGTCATTGTACTAATGATTGTCACTCCTTACAAAGTATATTGAATAGATATGATGTTCCCATAAACATTCACTTTATTGTATAGAAATTATAAACCCTTTGGATCCTTCTCATGTAATCATTGTATAATCTTGTATTCTCATGATTATATGATCTTTCCCATCACCTATCTCAACTCATTCTTTTACTACACATAGTGGGGGCAAGAAGTAGATAGCCTTGTCCTAATAATGCATTTTTTTTGGTCCCTTTGGCTAGTTGTCTACCTTCAGTATACAATGAACATGATTAGGATGTAGATGACCTACCTTAGGTTGACTCGCAGGTGCTTTACTAGTCTTTTTACATTATTTATTTTTCTTTTGTATGATCACATGTGTGTATTGTGATCCCTTGTAATGTTCTATTTGATGTCTCTCTCTTTCTAACATTCCTATATTTGTACCTTCATTCTTCTACATGTAAATATTTTACTTTTCACCTTTTATCTTTGTCATTTTTCTTGTGCTTTCCTTTTGGGGATGGTGCAAGGCTTTGAGAAATTCATGTCTCTTCCATGTTGACCCAGAATAATTTCCTTTATCCTTTTCATTTGTCTTGTTCTTTCCTTTTGGGTATGATGCAAGGCATCAAGACATTCATGTTTCTTCAATGTTGACCTACAAGGATTTTCTTTGTTTTCACTTTCTTTGTTCACTCTTCTAATTCTATGTGTATTTGGGGAATGATTATTTTTGAGCTCTCTAAAAACATTGTAGCAAGAACATACTAACCCCAAATCCATATATCCCTTATTTGTTTGGATTTTCATTTTGGGGGCAAGCCCTTGTTTTTTTTCATGACGTAGCTTTACATGGAAACATATGATTTTGCATAGGGATTTCCAAGTTAGATCTCATGTCTTAAATATTATTGTTATCATTTTCTAATTTAAATTAATTTTTCACAACATGGTGTTTAGCAATTTCTTTAAATTCGGGGCATACATTGGCATTATTCTTTTACAATTTTATTTTTCATGGTTCATGGTGTAGTGTTCTTATTTACTACGATGAATTTTTCACTTTGTGGATGATAGTGGGTGCAATTTCCTTCAAGAGCATGATCTATCTTAGAATATTACATTCCTCTTAGTGTCTTGATGCAACACACCACATCCCCTAAGTTGTGAATCTTATATTCTTTGATTGGTCCTCTCTTGGAGACATTAGACACAATTCCCCCTAAGTTAAGACCTCATATGAACTAAGAAAGGTTCCTTTGAACCTTCCTTATTGTTTCATTTACATTTTTAGTTATATGGCCACCTTGCATAACATAACTTCCATGTCTATGGAGCCATCTTGTTTGTTCATGAGCTCCAATCATACAAAATTTTTCTTTCCTCATGAAGCTTGAAGGTCATTTTTTTGTGGTGCCTTATCAAAGTTATTAGGAGGTATAACTTTGGTTTGGTTTGATGAGAGGCTAAATGAAGGCATGAATTTCCCTTAGCCACGCACGTGTGTGTGTGAGTACATATCGGCCATGTTCGTATGTGTTGCACCTTCTTAGATTACTCACCTAGTGGACACCCTAAAGTTTCATTTCCTTAGAGTGAGTGTGCATCTTTTAGACAAACAACCTAGATCTTATCCACATCATGATGGATAAATGGTCAAAGCTTGATCCACCCCTATTTTACCTTTATTTTTCTATTTTTTCTTTCACAATGTATGCTCGTGCCTTATTGTTACACTTTATATCATTATAATGAGTGTTATTTTGTGTTTATTTTGGTTAGCCATGGGATCTTGATCCTAGGGGCTTGATCACACCTCTTGATTATTGTCATCCTATCTTACTAACATTGGTGCACTTGGATCCCTCTTGATATGTGTTTTTCTACTTTAGTGTGATTTTGAAGCTAGTGAATCCTCTCACTAAAGTTGTGGCCAAATTTGGCAACAAAAAAAGTATCCCTCTTACTTTTCCTTGCTTCTTTGGGCCATCCTTGTAAAACTAGGCTTAATGTTGCGTTGATTTAGTGTTGTAATGTGTTGGACACATTCACATTAGGTATTGGACCCTTTTGAACTAATGAACTTAAATGGTACCTTCCTAAAGTTTGGTGAAGTGTTGTAACACACTTTGACACTTTCTAAGATTTTATTATTTGATTAAACCTAATAAACCTCTTTTTAACCTTAATCATGCCTTATTTAAGTCGTTGTAAAGTGTTGTAACACACTTTCACACTTTTCTAGGGTTTTTATAAATAATTAGGCTTCTTTATACTTTAAATAGACATAAATCAACCTCCAATCATAATTTAGGTGTTTTCAGGTTGTGTGGCTTAGATTTAGTGATCTGGGACTCATACACCACCTTGGGTGTATGAGTCCCGTGTGGCCCAAAATTAAAATTATTTCAAATTTTTGGAGGGTTTTTCTCCTCCTAGATCTAACGTTGGCTTGTAGTGTTGTAATTTCAAGATTTTTTCAAGAATTAAGTATAAATACAAGCTTCTTTCACTCATTTTCACCTAAGACCTTTATGAGAGAATTCATAATAGAAAGTTTTATTTCACAAGAGCATTCAATAGTATTCAAGGGAAAATTATCAAGCATTTTAGAGCATTATTCAAGCATCAAGCATCATGTCAAAGTATCCATGCATCATGTTTGTTTTGGAGCTAAAAATTGTGATGTAGGGTTTTATGATTCAATCTAGAATTTCATTCAAGATCTATCCTATTCATGCAAGATTCAAGATCTACATCCATTGGTGCCACTTCATATGTGTTTGCAACATCTTATTGATAGGGTTTGTTGAGTTGCAACATTGTATTTTTTATTCATCATTATCCATTCTTATTTCATTTTATTTCAAGGTTTGATTACCAAAATTGGGTTTGACTGAGGAAAACCTGTTCCCACTATTAAAAAAAAAAATCACTCTCTTTAGTGTGTGATTTGAAGGTTTAGGTTGAAAATAGAAAAAAGAGAAAGTTTGGAAAATGTTGTCAAAGTTATCAAAGTTGTTAAAGTTGTCACCTATCATGGGAGATACTTGGAGGACTTCTAAAGGTTACAAATCAAGGTTTCGGATCCGAAAATAAATTGGGAACCATAAAGTAGACCTTAACTACCATATTCAAAATTTGAAGCTTTAGAAAACCCTAACTAGATTGATACACTAGTTCTTGCGTATGAGTCCAAACTTAGGTCAATTTTTAGGTTTTTGTAGTTTCAAATACTCATTTTCCAAATTCTTGTTTTTGCACAAAAACCCTGATCTAGGATTGATTCACCTAGCCTACCATATTGTTGTGTGGTCTCAGAACGCCCCATTTTTCCCCTTGGAAAAATGTTGAGCCCTTTTTTTTCCTTTTCCTCTGCTTCTCTTTTTTCTTTCTTTTGCTTTGGCATCATTTTACTGCTCGATTGGTTGCTAATTTCTCTTTCATTTTCAATTCACCTCTTTGTGGTTATATCCCTTTTGTTCCTCGAATTTTGTGTTTCAGTACTTTTATAAACTTTAATATGTTATCAAAAACTAGAGTCTCAGAGTCCTTTATTTGTACCAAGGGGAATTTGTTTCTTCATATGATTCTACCTCTGCTCGGTATTTCATTAATCGTAGTCGTCAATTTTGGTAATTTCCTTTTTACCAAAAATTTGATATTTTGATTGTTTCTTTTCTCAGAAGTTGGAAATTAGGGAGCCTATTTTGGAAAATTATCAATCTTTCTTTTGGACTCAGTTTTTGGTCTTTTCTCTTGTTCTAGTTTTCTCTTTCCTTAGAGGGTATTTCTTAGATCCCGGTGTTTGTTCTTTTACAAAGGCAATACCAAAAATCTTTAATCTCAGTGATCACCAATTGATCACATATCTTTAATGGAATATACCTTGCAAGGAATTAGCGTGGCATCTAATTTCCACGTATAATCATCATGTCATCTTCCTTCTCTAGTGGCGAGTCAATGTATAAATCTAGGTGTTCATGATTTGAACCATAATTCTTAATGATTGTACCTTTATTCTCAGAATTAATGTGAAAGAATAGGTAATTAATGAAGGTGGAGAACTACCTATGAACTTGGCACCACCTCAAGCAAGAAATTTATTTTGCAACACTCCATTTCGCATCATATTGCAAATGTGTGAAGGACATTGAAGCACAAAGAGAGGTAAATTTTGAGAAACCAAGACATAGCTACCAAGGGTTTTGAAGTTGCATTATGAAAGGTCACCATTATTAACTATAACTAGGTATGTTTCGAATAACTACTATTTTTGTTAAGTGTTTCTCAAGCTAAAAATCTTGATAGTGGTATTTCCATTCAGAAATTGAAATGTTGCTCATTCTTTTATTTCTTGAATTTAATTGACAATGAATTGAAAATTTTATAAACTGTAACTTTCAGTTAAATTTAACCCTAACTCATCTAGAGGACACATATTCTATAAAATTGTAGAACATAGTATACATAAAATTGAGCAATTCAGGTGCAAGGCTGGAAGATGAATTTAAGTATTGCAGTTCACATTTTGTAACCATCAACATGGTGGTCACAAACACTCATATGGGATAGTCTTCTAACATTGAATTCCGTTCATGACTATTACAAGAAAATGCTTCTCAATGTAACAAGAATGTTGCGACAAATGGGATACTTCCTGCAAGAGGATCTCCGTTAGCAATGGAGGCCCCTGAATTAATTATGGAATGTATAAATAACTACAACCCAACCAAAAGAATCATTGAGAAAGAAGGGAGGGCTTATGTCGACCTTTCACAGAAAGGAATCATATGCACATTTGGTTTTCCCATTTACACATAGATATTTAATGTTGACATAAAGGATAAAACTAAGACATATTAGAATGTTGAAGAGCATAATAAGGAAACTATGAGCACTAATTGGTGCCAAGATCCAATTACACAACAAACCAAGGTAGTTCAAAGGTCTATGTTTAAACAAGAAATGCAAGATATTATAACCTTGTTGAGCAAAGTATCTAGATTAAGAGATGCAAGCAAATTCAAACCCTAGATGTTTGTGATAATATCCCACATGATGGAGGGTCTTGTGGAATTACATTGGGGAAAGCTGATAAGCAACATACTACATGAACAAATTACAAATTTCCCAAAACTAGATGCTTCTACATGTCATTATATGTTATTTACTCTTGTGCTATGAGATACTATAAACAAGGGTTGAGAAAAATTGGTACTCTGGGCACAAAGGTTGGTAATAGTTTGATATATGTACATCTACCCTAGATCACCATTAATGGGTATAAATATGATTACATGAAAGTTAATGTTTTTTTCTCCATGAAATTGGTTAGACCAATGGAAGGTGATAAAGCCAAAAGATTATCCCTGGAATCACAAAGTGTCATTCATCCAATGGGAGGCTGGTACATATAGTTCCCATCTTACTACTACCTCAAAGTAGAGGGATTTGATGGAAATCCATTCATGTTTCCAAGGTATCCTATAGAAAAAATTATTTTACTAGAATTGGTGAGATAGTTGAAATCATCTAAAGTTATTTATGGCCATGCTTGCAAGAGGGACTCTTTTAAATTTCCCATTACAATAGGAAATTATAAGTGTAGTGAAATCAAAGTAACTGACTTCTGTGAAGAAAAGCTAAGGAAATACCATTTTGAATAGTTCCCACTCTCAAGAGTGTATTATGGTATTGAAGGAAATATTGCTAAGAGTATAGTTGGTCTTCGTGTTGATGTGTCACATCTAGAAGATTATTGGCTTAACCCCGAGGATGAGCATGTTGTAAGGAGAAGAAAATATGAAAGAATGTCTCTAAAATTTGCTCAAATGCTCAAGATTTATGATATTCTAGACCAGTTGAAGATGATGGCCAAGTGTTGAACAAGATCTACAATTATGATATAGTATATGATGAACCCATTCTAGACCCAGGTGTTCATGACAAAGATACAACATCAATTGATGAGTTCACTAGACTAGTCTTAAGGTATACTCAACACTGTATTGATGATTTTTGTAGAGATTTGAGAGAAAGAGGAATTGAGCCTATCTTCTCATAATATAAGAGGAAACAAAGAGATGAAAGAAAATTTGAAAGTGGACAGCCTACCAAAAAGAAAAGAAAAACAAGTAAGGCTACTCCAAGTATAAGAATTGAAGAAAGAACCCCTGAAACTACAAGACAAGAGGATCCCATAAAACCATCTGATAAACAAAAGGATGAAGAAATGGATAAAGATAAATAAGAAAAGAGACCTAAAGGCATAGCTTCTTCTATAGAAAAACCAAGAACAAGAGTGGTTATTGATGAAGGAATAGGCACAATAGAAAATGTTGGTCCTCAAACAAGGTCTGCATCTCAAAGGGAAACAATATTGTTTACTTCTCCCCCTTTTGTTAATATGGCTAGCATGAAACAGGTAGTGGAACAGAAACTTGTATCTTTAGAAGAAATTTCTAAAGAAGATGAATCTAAAATTAAACAACAAATGGATAAGTGGGGTGCTATGAGGGAGAAAGGAAAGAAAAGAAGTCTAAAGACAAACCCATGGCACATCTAGTGATAGAAGAAATTCAAGATGAAGGATCTAATCCAATAAATATTGAAGAAGAAGATTTTATTCAAGGAACACATGCTTCAAAGGTAGGAAACCCTAGCATACTTGAAATGGAAATGAGGGAGACTATAGTGCAGGATGCTATTGATGAGAAAATTATTAAAGATACTCTTGATTCCCAGACTTCACTTGGGAATGTCTGAAATGTTGATGAATAGTCACAGGTCTTTGTAGAACCAGAGAAAGGTCATGCTAAAATTTAAATTGAAGTTGTAGAAGAGGAAGCTACACACTTTTTAGAAGGAATTGAAAATAAAGAGAATCCTGATGTAGTGGTGAATAAAGAAGATAATGTTCAATGAAATGAAGTGGAAATTTTGGATAGATAGGATAATACAAGTTTCCAAATAGAGGAGACAGTGTCAAACCCTATTAATCCTGAATCTATGAAAGATATCATTAAATAAATTCCCATTTCAAACAATGTGAAAATTCAACAAGAAGAAGTTCCTAAAATAAGTGGTAAATAGGAACAAAGAAATTTTCTAGAGATACAACAAGATGATGATACTCCTGATTGGTTAATCAGGATATTATCTTCTCCAATGGAAGTATTAATGTTGCCTCTGAATTTGAATAATTTGTGAAATAAGTAGATACTCACAAACCTAGGCATAGAACAAATACAAAACATGTCATACAGAGTAGTGCAGATGGTAACAAAACTATCTAGATAGCTACTCCAATAGCTGATAGGGGAAAACATGAAATAATGCCTAAGGAGTATAAGATAACAAGTATTAACCTTGGACACTCTTCTTGGCAATAAGAGTTAGAGGAAATAACACTGAATTTAAATGCTACTATTGCTAGAGTATAGAAATACAAACAAAAGAAAAGAGAATTGATAGAATGAATTTCTACCTTGGAACATTTAATAAAGTGATTAATTTTTTCTAGTGAAGAGAAAGCTAAACTTCCCCAACATCTAGTGTTGATGTCATAAGAACAAGTAGATGCCATTGCAGCAGTTCATCATAAAATGAATATGTTTGAAGAATGTATTTAATACTCAGTAAATCAAGGAGAATAATTTATTATAGATGTCAAGTACAAGGAAGCATACCACCATTTAGAGAAATTAAAAGATTTGAATACAAAGGTAGACTTTGCCAAGAGCAGATCATTGAAGAAAGGTGAAGCATTGAAATTCTCATGCAATCAGATATCCAAGGGTGAATATAGAGTGATGTAATATCAAAACATGAAATTACATTTCCATAAAAATTGAAGAAGCAATTTAAATGGGAAGGTGACATGATAATACAATGTATTGAAGGATTTGAAAAGGTCACCGTAGAATGCATAAAATTGATCATTGAAAATCAAGAATTCATTGAAGTACTAGCACATTAAGGCTTTGATCCCCAAACATTAGGACAAGAAGGAAAAGAAGCTAAACCCTTCAAGGAGTGGATAGAAAGAATAAATAGAGACAATTTTCAATTGCTGACATGGGAGGTCATTGATGAGATAATATAATGTAGAGGAATGATATTATACTCCAAGTAACTAAAGAATATATTAGGCTCAAGCTCACTTGGAAATCAATGCAAGGGATTTCAAAAGAATGCATGCATCAAGTATTCAATTCTTTCCAAGACTATTAGTTAAAAAAGGGTGAAGGAAGAATCATGGAGCCTAAGTCTTGAGTGAAAAGAGGAAGAACTGGATACTGAATACCAGAATTATGATGAAGTTTATTTTGTTTCAATTTTGAGTTGCAGGTAGATCCCGGTCCCAGTGAATTTTCCTTATTCATTTGTTTCATAAAGGAGATGATAACCTCAACAAATGCAAACTGATCATGCTAGAGTATACAAGAAGTGTTGTTGTACATAAAGTAAAAGCCTTGAATTATTCTAGAATAATCTTGATGACAGTTGGAAAATACCACATGCCATGTTTTAATTTGTTATTTCTGATTCTCTAGATGGACTTTTAAGTTGAACTTTTTGGGCCTTCTTCCTATAAAAGGTTGTCTCCTCCCTCATTTTTATTTTAATTTCAGAATCTATGGATGTTAGAGGAGCATAAACTTTTAATTTTTGTTCTTTTTTCTTGTTTTCTGAATCATTTTTGTGTAAAACTCTATATGCATGTAGATATTAATTAATATCAGATCTTGTTGGATAGCTACCTACCTCAGTATATTTTGTAGTTGGTTTTGTTAGTTTGGCCGAAAAATACTATATACTGGGTCATTTAAGGGTGCATACAAAACCTACTCGGTGTCCAGAAATAAAACCCTCTCTTCAAAAGCTTGCACTATTTTATATGTAGTTGTGTAGCAATCTGGCGATGTATAAAGTGGTTTTCTCTATTTTGATTAATTCTTTGGGGCATCCATGAAGAATAACAAAAGATAAACTTTTAATTTCCAGTATTTTTTATGCTTTATTTTAGAATAGATACTTAAATATTTGAAAATGTTCCAAAGTTAAAATGAATGGATGAAATTATACTGAAGATATTTTATCTTCTATGCAGCTGTTGAATGCTTAATGCTAAATCTACTTAAGTGATAGAAAATAATTTTTGATGTTCATGAAATATTTTTGTAAATCTTTTGATTTCATGATGTTATTCTATGAATGAAGTGGAAATTTTGTGTGAAATGCTTATGATTCTTAGCAAAGCTAGAAATAATCGTAGTCCCTTTGAGATTAACAACAATATCATATAAGTACTTGAGAGTGACCCTAGTGCAACCATGACCTGGTTATCAAAGACTTGGGATTGACTGAAACCCAAAATTTTCCCTGTAATGCAGAATACCCCCTTAGGTTGTCTTTTTCCATATATTTCAAGAAGGATAGGGTCTTTGTGGTCTTGTCTATGAAGAATTTATTCTCCATGTTTATTGCAAGTGAAATCGTCATCAATGGGAACTAATGCTAGAACGAGGGCCTATTGTTGTCATTTTTGGTTTTGCTAATCTTTAAACTAGATTTTTGTAGAACCATTAGATCTCAGTTTGGTGATCCTCATGTGACTTTAGTCGAGCTTAGTGGTCAAACATCCTCTAGACCTCAAAATTCTAGAAGTTAAAGTGTGATTTTGAAGAATCCAATTGTTATTACACCACCACCTCCTCTAGTGATGGAATTCTTTAATGCGGAGTCACCGACTCAATTTTTTGTATACAATGATCTACCTAAAAATATTGACAAGTTGTGTCCTAAATATTATTTTCACAAAGACCCAAAAGAACATATTAGTATATTCAAAGATGCATGCTTTAGGGAGAGGATTTAACATGAAGATGTTGTATGTAGGTTGTTCCCATACACCTTGAGTGATGAAGTTTATCAGTGGTATATCAACCTAACTCATAATTCTATCAGATCATAGCAAGACATGGAAACTCAATTTTTAGCCTGATTTGGAACACTGATAGACCCTACTTTATTATATCATCAATTCATTCAAATAAAGAGGTTTGAAGGTGAACCTATAACTGCTCTTAATGATAGATTTCAAAAAAAAAAATCTAGGCTACAAGCACCTTATGTAGTAGATAATTTGTCTACTATCACGATTTATTATATAACAGTAGATCCTTTAACTGCTATGTTTGTGAAGTGAAGAAAAAATCCTCCTACTACTTTACCAGAAACCTATGTTGAAGCTGTAAGTGTGAATTTAGAAATGAAACATCTCATAAATGGATCATCTACAAATGGAAAAAATGGATTGAATATTTACCCTACCCCAAGTACAAATGGAGTTCGTACAGGTCATCCTATGGCTCCTAATGTTTATCCTATAGTTGTCTAGAATGGGACATTTCCTCAAAGTACTTTCTTTCCACCAAAAAATAGTAAAGCTTTAGTCCCTCACCTGGGTCCAACTATTATAGAGTTACACCCTACTGGAACTTATTTTTTATCACAAACTTAATAAAATCAAAATTTCAAGATCTCTGAGGAAAAAGAATACATGAAATAAATTACAGCTCAACTCAAAAGAATAAACCAAAGAGGTTACTCAATTAAGTAATCAAAATTTCTATGCTTAGAATAATAATGAGAATTCTCAAAATTGAATGTATAATGCTCCTAGGCCACCTACAGCTTGGAATGCACACCCTAATAATGGGGGAGTATCAACATCTCTAGGTAATATTGATTCAACTAATGAAAAGTCTACATCAGAAGTGAACTTAGTTGACCTCACGATGAATTATTAGTGTAGAATTATTATTATAAAAATGCTCATGCTGAAGTAGATTGTTCACAATTGAAGATTGCTTCAGACATTTTTCTTGTTGCTACATATTATAATGAGCATTGTGATTCTCATCCTCCCAAAGAAAATGAATTAATCTCAGTGGGATATGAATCTTCTTTACTTATGGAAAGCTATGAACATTTCAAAACACTTGTTGTTATCACAAGTCATGCTCATTAATATGAAAGTGATCATTCAACTATGACATTGGAAACATACTTTTCCTTATCAAGATGAAAATGAGCCTCAAGAATAAATAGACGAGATACATACCTTTTGACAATATTAGAAAGGACACAATTACAACATGAGGAATAATGTTAACAATGGAGGAAATTTCAATGGGCGTTTAACAACCTCTATCCTATCCAATAGCATTAACACTCCACCTAATGATAAATCAAGCAATAACCCAGGGTTACCCAAGGTAATATCTCACTACAATTCATCAAATACTTTGAAAGGTGAAAAGATAGATTCCACTAATCAGAACAATTTGACTAATTATTTAGCAGATGAAATTAAGAAGGTAAAGATTATCCTTTCTCTATTAGAATTGCTCAAGACACCTATGATCAGAAAGCTTTCTTAAACAATTTAGAAGATTTTCCTAAAGAAATAAAATTCAAAGACATTCAAGTAAAGGATAGTTAGGCTAAAAAGAAAAGATAAAAGCATTGTTCCCATTGCAGATGCGCAAATAGCCTTTTACAAAAGAAAAATAGAGTCCCCACCATCTTTGCTTGCTTTAAGAATATTCAGTAAGAATCTTCATAACTGCTTAGTAGACTTTGGAGCATCTACTAATGTGATGCCTTTATCCATATGTAAGACATTACGGTTAACTTCTACAAGTTCTTTAAAGAAAGTCACTCAACTTGACAAGACAAAGGTAAATGTAATAGGAGATTTCACTAATATTCACATGCAATTGGCTTCTGATCCTATAATCCAATATTACATTGGCATTCAAGTCTTGGAGATACCTGATACCTATGGAATGCTTTTAAGCAGAGATTGGTCTAAAACATTGAATGGATACATGGCTACTGATTTCTCACATATGTGGTTACCATGGAAGGGAGTTCCTAATCAAATTGGGATTGAAAGAGAACCATGCATGAAATACATGATTATAGATTATAATTAGAAAAATGGAGTTCTATTCATTACTATAGAACCAGGAGTTTACAAAGTATAAAGTTCAGGAGTTAAATTTGAAGAGGTTTTCACCTGTGATGGTAAGAAATCTAATGAACTGATTCCTAGAATGGATGTTTTAAACAAATCAGATTGTGATTCTTCTAAAGAAGAGAATAGTCCTTATGATAAATTTTAGAAGAATATTATTGCAAAACCTCAAGAGAGTGGTAAAATCAAAATCTCACTAAATTTTTTATTATTCAAGGATTGGTGTCAATTGTATAATGTTGCACACTCAGAAAATAGTTGTATGATGTGCCTGGAGATAATTCACATAATTGAGAACCAGTACTGTCCAGAACATGATAATTTCAAAAGAGCTGGATCAGAAACGTGCAAAGAAAAATATCGAGATATATAGACTAAATTTTATTTTTGAATGATATCAAAAAATAGAAAAGAACTAGCTATAGATGATCAAGCTTGGATTCTGAAATTTGATGGATATAAATCTAAACAAGGAATTGGAATCAGAGTCAAACTTATTGAGTCGCAAGGTAAGTCTTTTCTTGTTGAATATCGATTACAATTTCAATGTACTAACAACGTGGAAGAATATGAATCCCTTATAGATAGCTTCATCCTAGAAATCAAGAAGAAAGTGAGAATCTATAAAGTGTTCGATCATTCAAAATTGGTGGTTAAACCAGGCCGAAAGCAATATATTTACCACTACAAGAAATTATCCAATTATCGATGTAGAGTATGGGATTTAATCAAAGAATTTGATACATTCAACATTAATCATATCCCTAGAAGATTCAATCAGAGAGTCGATGCTTTAGCTACTGCTACAAGTACTTTAGAACCTTTAGAGACCTCATATCTGAAAAGATTTATAGTTGAGTTGGTGTAGTTACCTTCGATTCTTGATAATGTAACTAATTTGTAGGTATTCAAGAATTACTGACACATAATGGAATTCATCACTAATTCTGGTATTTATAAAGCACAAATAATCGAAGAGATAGATTGCCCTAACAAAGAAATTCAAGATGAGGAATTGACTCAAGTCAGAGATAATAACATTATGAAACGAATAATTGAGTTAGAACGTTCATTTGACATCAACCAGATAGTCAGATAGAAAGATTTATGTCAAAGTGACAGAGGACTATTTGAGTTATACAATTTACATACTAAAGAAGATCCTAAGAATGTGCTCATAGGAAAGGCTTGTACTGAAGAAGAAAAGAGAGATATTTCCTAGGCACACAAAGACTACTTGAAAGTCATAGCATGGACATATGAAGACTTGAAGACTTATGACACTTCCATCATTACACATATTATACCATTGAAGCCTAATGTGATGCCTTTCCGATAGAAACAACATCCAATAAATGCACTACTGGACCTTTTAATTCAAAAATAAGTTCAAAATCTTTTATCAGCCAAGATAATTTGTCCTATTAGACATTATACTTGGGAGGAAAATTTGGTCCCTGTAAGGAAGAAAAATGCAGACATACAGTTGTGTGTAGATTTCTAGAATCTCAACAAGGAATTCGAAAAAGAAAATTATCCACTACCCTCACTTGAAGAAGTGCTATAGATAGTCAACAGTTCACAAATTATTCATTTTTGGACTAATTTTCTAGATATAACTAGGTAATGGCAGCAAGGGAAGATCGGATGAAGACAACTGTCACCATGAAGTCAGGAATTTTTTCCTACTGAAGGATGTCGTTTGGATTGATAAATGTCAGGGCTACATTCGAGAGAGCAATAGATTATGCTTTTTGAGAACTGATAGGAAAATGCATCATCATTTACATGGATGACCTTACAGTATTTTATAAACACAGGAGAGATCATGTTCGAGATCTTAGAGAGATACTACAAAAGTGTGAAACCTACAAAATTTCGTTAAATCCAAAAAAATGTATTTTTGGGGTGACTGAAGGTAAGTTACTAAGACATATCATCTTTGAACATGGTATTTCAATTGACCCAGACAGAGTGAATGCACTACTCAAGTTACAACCCTCAAGAAGTAGAAAATAATTGAAGTCATATTTCAGTAAGATTAGTTTTGTTCGGAAGTTTATTAAATGATTTATAGAAATAGTGAAACCACTCAATGATATGTTAAAAAAAGATAACAAAATAGAGTGGATGAATGAAGCTAAGATCACCTTCAAGACTAGAAAGACTGCAACCACAAAAGCACCCTTATTGGTAAGCCCAAATTATATTAGACATTTTTATATTTACTCTTTTGTTTCTGGTCATACTTGTGCAATAGTATTAACATAGACAGGTGACAATAAAGAAGAAAAACCAATTGCTTTTATGAGCACTCTGTTTAAGGAAGCGGAGTTGATATATACAAATATTGAGAAACAAGCCCTTGCTTTGGTCAAAGCCATACACAAGTTTAGACATTACATCCTTAGAAGTATAGTCAAACCTATTTTTCTAGATTTAGCGGTTAAAATGTTGTTAACACAGAGTGAGCTTAGAGAAAAGAGATCCAAATGGGTCACCAATTTACAAGAATATGATTTAGAAATCATAACCATGAGGTTGGTCTGGGGACAATCTTTGGTTAGATGTATTATAGAAATAGACCCACAAATTTTGAGTCAACAATACACTCTAGATGTAAAAGACCAAGAAGACTGGTATTTAGACATTTGGCATTATTTGGTTAGCCATACCTGCCCTGATCATATGCAAAGAAATCAAAGAAGAGACCTCAAGATAAAATCATAGAGTTACATGATTAAAGGAGGAGGTCTATTCAAAAGAAATTATGGAGGAATCTATTTAAGATGTTTAAATAGAATAGAAGTTGATAAAGTGTTGTAGGAACTACATGATAAATTTTGAACAACTCATGGAGCACCCCTAGCTACTGTGGACCTCATTTTGAGAGCTGGTTACTACTGGCCCACAATTTTTCAAGATACTTACAAACACATCAAACATGGTTAGACATGTCAAATAGCATTAGATAAAGGTAGATTCAATGCTAAACCATTACATCTGGTAATGGAGAGGTGTCCCTTTTCATAATGGGTATTAGACTTTATTGGAACCATCAATCCACCATCTTCCGCTAGTCATAGATTTATATTGACTGCTATAGATTATCGTACCGGATGGATAGAAGCATGCCCTACAAGCAATGTACTACAGATGTGGCCATCAAATTCTTGGAAGACTATATTATCACTAGGTTTGGAATGCCATATGCGTTGGTATGTGATAATGGCCCCACTTTTGCTTCATTAAAAATTTCTAATTGGGCATTTGAATATGGCATAACACTAAATTTTTCATCTAATTATTATCCAAAGGGAAATGGATTAGTTGAATCATCAAATAAGAATTTGTTGGATATAATTAGAAAATTGATTGAAAATAACCCTAGGGAATGACATTCTTTATTAAAATTCTCCCTTTGGGTAGACCGTACTAGGATGAAAGTTGCATTAGGGAATTATCCTTATCATCTATCATATGAGGTAGATCCTATACTACCAATAAACTTAAAAATATCTACTTGGTAGTTTGCACAAGAATATGTTGGATTAGACGACCAAATAGAAGCCATTTTTTTGTAATTGATGCATTTAGATGAGAAGTGTACTTGAGCTATAGATCATTTTGCTAGGCATATTTTTTTGTAAAAAGATGGTTTGATACACGAGCTAGATTAAAGACTTTTAGGATATCTTATTTGGTCATGTATTGGAATAAAGCTTGTGAACATAAACGTGAACATGGTAAATTCAAAATTTTTTGGATAGGCCCATATTAAATTTCTAAAAGCTTGGGTGATAGTACTTATAGGTTGAAGTCTTTGACTTGTGAAGATATCTTGTTGCTTGTCAATGGGCAGTTCGTGAAACATTATTTCCAGTCATAAGTAAATAGTTTTTCTTTTGTAAATAGTTTCTTTTTGTAAATAGTCATTTTTTTCTTCTTTTTTTCTTGTTTTTTCGAGTATTGCATCATTTGAATCTACATTAGTTGGAAACCTTTGAAGGTCTACAAGTCAATAGAACATCAACTCTAGAACTTTAGTCTATATCTTGACTGGAGATAGTCTTCCATTTATAAATTGTTTGAGAATTGTTCAAATCTTTATACTCTGATTAGCATGAATCATTCAGTTGATGTTGAGCTACAAATGAATACATTTAAAATCATTCTACTAAAATTTGGGATAGTAGTTGTTTACATTAATTGAAAAAGCAAAAGGCTACCTTTTCTACCACTATAATTTCCAGCTTAATAATGAGCTTCATTGCTTGCAAGTTGATAAATGAGCTATCATTGAAATATCAAAAGTGAAAAATGAGCTATCATTGCTATATCTAAAAAAAAAAATCAACTCTTTAGGCTATCCAAATAACTCTACCAGGGCTATGGATGCCTGACCGATAGTAGAGCTATGTTTCGGGGGAATTATAGAGATAAACTTTTCGGGGCTATGCAATTTTGACTAGAAGCAAGTATCTATCCCTGGTTGGCTTAAAATGAATTGGCATATTATGTAGATTAGTGCAAACAATTGTTATTTCTAAGTTACTGTGGCAAAAATAATCAATTGCAGACACGTGAGATCAGTAATGCTTAATTTTTCATGCTAACCAAAGTGAATATGAATGTGAAATAAGGATCCTATGAGTTATAATTAGAAGACTAAAGAAATTTGAATCATTCATGCTAGTTTTGGAATTGACTTTCTATTGTTTTGTTTTGTTTTGTTGGCTACTAGTTCTTGTGTGATCTCACAACACGCCTCATTTTTCCCCTTGGAAAAATGTGGGCCCCTTTTCTTTCCTTATCCTCTACTCTTTTTTCTTTCATTTGCTTTGGTGTCATTTTGCTGCTCAGTTGGTTGTTGATTTCTCTTTCATTTTCACTTGGCCTCTTTGTGGTTATATCCCTTTTGTCCCCCAGATTTGGTGCTTCGGTCCTTTTACAAAGTTTAATATGTTACTTGAAACCGTAGTCCTAGAGTCTTGCATTTTTACTAAGGGGAATTTGTATCTTCATATGATTATAGCTCTGCCTAGTATTTCATTAACCAGAGTCATCAATTTTGGTAATTTCATTTTTACCGGAAATCTAGTAATTTTATTGTTTCTTTTCTTCGAAGTCAGAAATTGGGGAGTCTATTTTCAAAAATTGTCAATCTTTCTTTTGGACTTAGTTTCTACTCTTTTCTCTCATTCCGGTTTTCTCTTTCCTCAGAGGGTATTTCCTAGATCTTGGTGTTTGTTCTTTTCCAAAGGTAATACCAGAAAGCTTTAATCCTAGAGATCACAAATTGATCACATAATTTTAATGGCATATACCTTGCAAAGAATCAATGTGGCATCTGATTTCCACGTATAATCATTACATTGTCTTCCTTCTCTAGTGGCGAGGTAGTGCAGAACTCTAGGTGTTCATGATTTGGACCATTATCTGTTATGATTGCACATTTTTTCTTGGAATTAATGTGAAATAACAGGTAATTAATGAAGGTGCCCAACTACCTATGTACTTGGCACAACCTCAAGCATGTAATTTCTTTTGCAACACTCCACTTCATGTCATATTGGAAATTTTTGAAGGACATTCAATTAATGAAATGACATCGGCACACAAAGAGAGGTAAATTTTGAGAAACCAAGGAATAGATACCAAAGGTTTTGAAGTTGCATTCTGAAAGTTCACCATTATTAACCACAACCAGGTATGTTTCGAATAACTAATTTTTTTGTTAAGTGTTTCTCAAGCTGAAAATATTGATAGTGGTATTTCCATTCAGAAATTAAAGTATTTCCCATTCTTTGATTTCTTGAATTCAATTGAAAATGAATTGAAAATTTTATAAACTATAATTTTTGTTTAAATTTAACCCTAACTCGCACATAAGAAACATATTCTTAAAAATGCAGAACACAGTCTACACAAAATGAGCACTTTAGGCATAAGGCCAATAGATGCATTTAAGTATTGCAATTCACAAGCCGTACCCATCAACGTGGTGGTCATAGACACTCATCTAGGATGGTCTTCTAAAATTGAAATCCATTCACGACCATTTCAAGAAAATGCTTCTCAATGTACCAAGAATGTCATGGCAAATGAGTTACTTCCTATAGGATGTTTTCTGCAGTGATGGATGCCCTTGAATTAGTTATGGAATGTATAAATCACTACAACTCAACCAAAATAATTGTAGAGAAAGAAGGGAGGAATTATGTAGACCTATCACAAAAAGGAATCATATGCACATTTGGTCTCCCCATTTACACACAAATTTTCTATTTTGACATAAAGGCTAAAGCCAAGACATATAAGAATGTTGAAGAGCGTAACAAGGAAATTATGAGCACTCAATAGTGTCAAGATTCAATTACACAATAGACCAAGGTAATTCAGAGGTCTATGTTTAAATAAGAAATGTAAGATATTATAACCTTGTTGAGCAGAGTATCTAGTTTAAGAGATGTAAGAAAATTCAAACCCTCGATGTTTGTGATAATATCTCACATGATGGACATCCCTATGGAATTGCATTGGGGAAAGATTATATGTGAAAGACTACATGAATAGATTACTACATTTCCCAAAATAAGATGCTTCTACATATCCTCATATGTTATTGACCCCTGTGCTATGAGAGCCAGTAAACAAGGGTTGAGACAGATTGGTACTCTAGGCACAAAGCTTGGTAATAGTTTGATATATGCACATCTACCCTAGATCACCATCCATGAGTATAAATATGATTACATGAAATTTAATCATTTTTTCTTGATAAATTAGTTAGAACAATGGAAGGTGATAAATCCAAAAGATTATCCCTAGAAGCACAAAGTTTCATTCGACCAATGGGAGGCTGGTACATATGGTTCCCAACTTACTCCTCCCTTAGAGTAGAGGGATTTGATGGACATCCATTCATGCTGCCATGGAATCCTACAAATAAAATACTTTTATTGGAATTGGTGAGATAATTGAAAACATCTCAAGTTCTTTATAGCCATGCTCGCAAGAGGGCCTCTTTTAAATTTCCTATTACAATAGGAAATTATAAGTGCAATGCAATCAAAGTGACTTGTGTGAAGAAGAGTTGAGGACATACCATTTTGAAGAGTTCCCACTTTGGAGGGTGTATTATGATATTTGAGTAAATATTGCTAAGAGTATAGCTAGTTTTTCATGCCCATGTGTCACATCTAGAGGATTATTGGCTTAACTATGAGGACGAGCATGTGGTAAGAAGAAGAAAATATGAAAGAATGTCTCTCAAATTTTTTTGGATGCTCAAGCTTTATGATATTCTAGACTAGTTGAAGATGATGGTCAGGTGTTGAACAAGTTCTACAATGATTATAGAGTATATGATGAACCCTTTCCAGACCCAGGTGTTCATGAGAAAGATATGACATCAATTAATGAGTTCACTAGACCAACCTTAAGGTATACTCAATACTCGATTGATGATTTTTACAAAGATTTGAGAGAAAGAGGAATTGATCCTATCTTCTCAGAATAATAGAGTAAACAAAGAGATGAATCAACATTTGAAAGTGGAAAACATACCAAAAAGAAAAGAAAAACTAGTAACGCAGCTCTAGGTATAAGAATTAAAGAAAGAACCCCTGAAACTACAAGGCAAGAAGTTCCCATAAAAGCATCTGATAAAAAGAAATATGTAGAAATAGATGAAGATAAATCAAAAGAAAGACCTAAAGGCTCAACTTCTTCTACAAAAAAACCAAGAACAAGAGTGGTTATTGATGAAGGAATGGGAGCAACAAAAAATTTTGGTGCTCAAAAAAGGTTTTCATCTGAAAGGGCTACAATATTGTTTACTTCTCCCCCTTCTATTAATATGGATAGCATGAAATAAGAACTAGGAGGGACTCTTGTAGCTTTAGAATAAATTTTTGAAGAAGATGAAGCTAAAATTAAAGAACGGATAGACAATTGGGGTGCTATGTGGGAGAAAGTGAAAGAAAAGAAGTCTAAAGACAAACCCATGGCACATCTAGTGATAGAAGAAATTCAAGATGAAGCTTCTAATCCCATAAATGTTGAAGAAGAAGGTTTTATTCAAGGAACACTCACTTTAGAGGTAGGAAACCCTAGCGTACTTGAAATGGAAACAGGGAAGACTACAAGATAGGATCCTATTGATGAGAAAATTGTTAAAGATACTCTTGATTCCCAACCTTCACTTGGGAATGTGCCAAATGTTGATGAACAGTCATAGGTCTTTGAAGAACCAAAGAAAGTCCATCTTGAAATTGAAATTGAAGTTATAGAAGAGGAAGCTACATAGTTTTCATAAGAAGGAATTGAAAATGAAGATAATTTTGATGTAGTGGTGGATAAAGAAGATAATGTTCAAAGAGATGAAGTCGACAATATGGATAGACAAGAAAATATAAGTTTCCAAATAGAGGAGACAGTGTGAAACCCTACTAATCTAGAATCTATGCTAGATATCATTGAAGAAATTCCCATTTCAGACAATGTGAAAAGTCAAAGAGAAGAATTTCCTGAAACAAGTGGTAAATAGGAACAAAGAAATGCTATAGAGGAACAACAAGATGATGATACTCTTGATTGGTTAATCAAGGAATTAACTTCTCAAATGGAAGTGGAAATATTGCCTCTAAATTTGAATAATTTGATGCAAGAAGTACATACTCCTAAACCTAGGTGTAGAGAAAAGGCAAAACATGTCATACAGAGAAGTGAAGATGGTAACAGAACTATCTAGATAGCTACTCCAATAGCTCATAGGGAAAAAAAAGAAATAACGCCTAAGGAGTATAAGATAACAAGTATTAACCTTGGACACTCATCTTGGCAGCAAGATTTAGAGGAAATAAAAGTTAATTTAAATGCTATTGTTGCTAGAGTATAGAAATACAAAAAAAATAAAATAGAATTGAAAGAATAAGTTACTATGTTTAATTCTTTTATAAATTTGTTAACTCTATCTGGTCAAGAGCAAGCTAAACTACCCTAACATCTAGTGTTGATGTCATAAGAACAAGTAGATGCAATTGTAGCAGTTCGTCATAAAATGAATATGTTTGAAGAATGTATTGAATACTTGGTAAAGCAAGCAAAATAATTTATTATAGATATCATAAGCAAGTATAATGAAGAATACCACCATTTAGATAAGTTGAAAGATTTGAACACAAATGTAGACTTCACTAAGAGCAAATCATTGAAGAAAGGCGAAGCATTGAAATTCTCATGCAATCAGATATCCAAGGTTTAATACAGAGTGATGTAATATCAAAACATGAAATTCCATTTCCAAAAAAATGGAAGAAACAATTTAAATGGGAAGGTGACACGATAATACAATGTATCGAAGGATTTGAAAAGGTCACCATAGAATGCAAAAAAATGATCATTGAAAATCAATAATTTATTGAAGTACTAACATGTCAAGGTTTTGATCCCAAAACATTAGGATAGGAAGGAAAAGAAGCTAAATCCTTCAAGGAGTGGATAGAAAGAATAAATAGAGATCATTTTCAATTGATGACATGGGAATTCATTGATCTGATAATATAATGCAGAAATACTATAGTCAGCTACGAAGCAGACAAAGAGCAAAGGAATGATATTATACTCCAAGTAACTGAAGAATATATTAGGCTCAAGCTCACTTGGAAATCAATGCAAGGGATTTCAAAAGAATGCATGCATCAATTATTCAATTTTTTCTAAGACTATTAGTTAAAAAATGGTGAAGGAAGAATCTTGGAGCCTAAGTCTTGAGTGACAAGAGGAAGAACTGGATACCAAATACCAGAAGTATGATGAATTTTATTTTGTTTCAATTTTGAGTTGCAAGTAGATCTCGGTCCTAGTGAATTTTCTTTATTCAAGTGTTTCATAAAGGTGATGATAACCTTGACAAATTCAAAGTGATCGTGCGAGAGTATAAAAGTGTTGTTGTAGATAAAGTAAAAGCCTTGACTTATTCTAGAATGTTCTTCATGATAGTTGGCAAATACCACATGCCATGTTTTAATTTGTTATTTCTGATTCTCTAGATGAACTTTTAAGTTGAAATTTTTGGGCCTTTTTCCTATAAAATGTTGTCTCCTACCTCATTTTTATTTTAAGTTCAGAATCTATGGATGTCAGAGGAGCATAAACTTTTTAATTTTGTTCTTTTTTCCTATTTTTTGAACCATTTTCGCGTAAAATAAGGAGAAGAATTTATTACAAATGTCAGAAGGACATACAAGGAAGTATACCACCATTTAGACAAATTGAAAATATTTGAACATGAATGCAGACTTCACCAAGAGCAGATCATTGAAGAAAGGTGAAGCATTCAAATTCTCATGCAATCAGATATCCAAGGGTTAATACAGAGTGATGTAATATCAGAACATGAAACTCCATTGCCAAAAAAATGGAAGAAATAATTGAAATGGGGAGGTGACATGATAATACAATGTATCAAAGGATTTGAAAAGGTCACCATAGAATGCAAAAAATTGATTGTTGAAAATCAAGAATTCATTGAAGTACTAGCATGTCAAGGTTTTCATCCCCAAGCATTAGGACATGAAGGAAAAGAAGCTAAAGCCTTCAAGGAGTGCATAGAAAGAATAAATAGAGATCATGTTCAATTGCTAACATGAGAGTTCATTGATGAGATAATACAATGCAAAAATACTATAGTCAGCTACAAACCAGACAAAGTGTAGCAAAATGATATTATACTCAAAGTAACTGAAGAATATATTAGGCTCAAGCTCACTTGGAAATCAATGCAAGGATTTCAATAGAATGCATTCATCAATTATCAAATTCTTTCTGAGAGTATCAGTTAACAAAGGGTGAAGGAAGAATCCTGGAGCCCGAGTCTTAAGTGAAAAGAGGAAGAGCCGGGTATGGATACCAGAAGTATGATGAAGTTTATTTTGTTTCAATTTTGAGTTGCACGTAGATCCTGGTCCCGTTGAATGTTCTTTATTCCTACGTTTCGTAAATTACTTGATAACCTCAACAAATGCAAAGTGATCATGATAGAGTATAAAAGAAGTGTTGTTGAAGATAAAATCAAAGCCTTGAATTATTCTAGAATGTTCTTGATGACAGTTGGTAGATGCCACATGCCATGTTTTAATTTGTTATTTTTGATTCTTTGGATGTAATTTTAAGTTGAAATTTTGGGGCCTTGTTCCTATAAAAGATGTCTCCTCCCTCATTTTTATTTTAAGTTCATAATTTGTGGATGTTAGAGGAGCCTAAAATTTTAAGTTTTTTTCTTTTTTCTTGTTTTCTTAACCATTCCTACATAAAACTTTGTATGCACATAGACATTAATTAATATTAGAGCTTGTTAGATAGCTACCTATCTTAGTATCTTTAAATGTAGTTGGTTTTGTTAGTTCGGTCGAACAAGACTGTATGTTGCACCATTTAAGGTTGCATACAGAACCTACTTGGTGTCCAAAAATGAACCCCTCTCTAAATTAAAAAATTACACTATTTTATATGTAGTTGTGAAGCAATTTGGTGAAGTGTAAAGCAGTTTTCTATGTTTTGATTAATTCTTTGGGGCATCCATGGAGAATAACTGGGAGAAATTTTTTATTTCCATTATTTTTTATGCTTTATTTTAGAATAAATGCTTAAATATTTGAAAATGTTCCAAAATTTAAATGAATGGATGAAATTTTATTGAATATATTTTGTTTTCCATAGAGTTGTTGAATGCTTAATGCTAAATCTACCTAAGTGATAGCAAAGAACTTGTGATGTTCATGAAATATCATTGCAAATCTTTTGATTTCATGATGTTATTCTATGAATCAAATGGAAATTTTGTGTGAAATGTTTATGATTCTTAGCAAAGCTAGAAATAACCATACTCCCTTTTAGATTAACAACAATATCACATCAGTACCCGAACTGTCCCTAATGCAACCATGACCTAGCTATCAAAGACTTGGGATTGAATGAAATCCAATCTTTGCCCTGTAATGCAGAATATCCCCTTAGGTTGTCTTTGTTACATATCTTTCAAGAAGGATATGCTCTCTTCAGTCTTGTATGTGAATAATTTATTCAGCCTGTTTACTGTGAATGAAATCGTTGTTAACACATATGAGTTCCAGTCAACATTAAAACACTATTTTCAAAATTTTAAAGCATCATTTAATCTCCTTTAGATTTCCATGTGCACACATTTCATCTTGCAACTTTCTATTCTATTTTACATGAATTTATATGTCATTTAATGAAAGATTGCATCATATTAGGGTTAAGCATTTACATCTTGCATCGCATTTTTCTTTCCAATTCATAACTTGGCGGTGAACCCCTCATTAGTTTACAATCAACCTCTAGGACAACCTTATTGCAAGATCTTTATCTCATTTTCATTGAGATCTCTAGGGTTATCCTTCAATGAAATAATTGAAAAGTTAGTTTTTCTTTATGTTCTAAACCATACAAAAGGATCACCCCCATTTTTATTTGTTTCATTGTTGATCATGCAATGTTATATAAACACTTTGCAAAATGAATGATATTTTTTATTTTTTAAGATGCAAAGCTAAAACCTTAAATGAGATGAAAATCAATGCAAGTAAACAACACTAAATAAGATGAAAATCAATGAAATGTAATGCAAAGTAAAGGATATCCTAGATCTAGGGTTTAAATGAACTCCAATTTTCATAATTCTGTTGTACAAAGTCAACTTCAGTAGAATGAAATGATTAAAAATAGGACCAATGTAGACCTATTTTTCACTATTTCATTAGGAAATGAGATCTAAAAAATGAATTGGCTTAAAAACCTTAGGTGAGTCAACTTGATGATAAAATATAGTAATTTCCTTATGCTTTAGAATGAGGGTTTTAGCCTGAACACCACTTTTGGGAGAAAAACTAAAATTATCAAATCTACTCAATTATGCCTAAACACAGAGAAATGGGGGTGAAAGGATGTCAAAAAATGGAAAGGTAGATACAAAGAGAGACAAATGGGTCCTATCTTCCTTAATTTATTAGGAAACAACATCCACATCAAACATTGACTAACAACCCTTACAAGAGTCAACCTAATATGTGAATATTCAAATTTCTCTTTTCACTAGGACAAGGGTCTAGGTCAAGTAGTATTTTGGGGAGAAAGATTTGAAATAACAAAAAAACTCTACACATAGATCTACAAAGTGAAATGAAGATATTTATCACTAAACAAAAGGAAAATGTAAACTTTCTATAAAAACCTAAGGGTATTAGATGTTGTGAACCTGTCAAAACTTATGGCTTCTACAACACTAATAGGGACTCATTTGACCTATGGTGAATGGGTCCTCATAGAATTTCCAAGGAGAATCTAAACAAAAAAAATTATCTTATGAAATGTGAAAACTTTTTGCCTTTGAAACCCTAACAGGGACTCATTCACCCTATGGTGAATGGGTACTAGTAGGCTCTTCCAAAAAACTCTGAATCTGGATTTGAAGTTCAAGACCTACAATTACTTCTTGTAACTCAAAATCTCCACTTTTGGATCTAGATATGCTAATAATCTACAAAACAAATTTGATGTTTTTTGGTGGTTAGGGGTTTTCCTCAGTCAAACCCCAAGTTTGGTAATTAAACCTTGATGATAAATTGAAATCCAAAACATCAAATGTATGTGCAATCCTAACCTTAAGTGTGTCTACGATTAAGATCTCTAGTGATGAAAAGAAAACCTAATCAAGTGTGTTAGAATAGGATACTAGAATGAAATAGGAAGAATGAAAAAGACCTACTCTAGGAGATACCAAATACACATAATGAGAATAACCATGTATTTATACATAACTTAAGATTAACTCCCGAAATTAAAATATCACAAATCAACATTAAATTAGAGATTTGAAATCCCTAAAATACCACCAAAAAAATATTGAAAAGAGGGGTCCTAGGTCTAATTGAGGACCTATTCACCATGTGGTAAATGGGTCTTAGGCCACTTACCTAGGATGCACATCAAACAAGGTGAAATGTTATGTGAAAATAGGGTCCTATGACATAGTGAGGACCCATTTTCCATGTGGCGAATTGGTCCTAGGTCACCTACCTAGGACACACACCTTCCAATATTAAGTGTTGGGTAATGGAATTTATGAATGTCAATTTTTATCACTTGAAATTTGCATTTAATTAGGCTTGGATTTGAATTAAAGGAGACAATTAATGAAAATTTGTGTACTAACAAAAAAATTAATCCTTTTCCCTTATTTGGTTTGGGATAATTGACATTAAAAATGAATTAATGGCATCTTGGAAAAGTGTTGTAATGTATTGTATACATTCACATGATCATTCTAGAACCTTTATGTAGAGTAGTAAAATGCATACCCTTGCATTTTCACACTTATTTGGGCCTTCCTTGCTTTATTTATGCTTCTTTATGGTTTAATTAGTCATATTTTGCATTTACAAGCCATATGAATTATGTTTTTCAGGCTAATCCCAACATTCTCCAATGTGTAATGATTAATTAATTATTTCATCAGAGTGTTCCTAATTTTTGGGTTGGGACTAAAATGCCACCTAGGGCGTCTTTGTCCCCCAGGGGTCTCGAGACCCTAATTTTAAAATATTAGGATCGGGTCCCTTTTTGGTGTCTGTGCCCCAAGTTTTTAGGACTCAAGACTAAGATGCCACCTAGGGCGTCTTATTCCTCCTTGAGTCTTTTTCAGGATTTAATTTCAAATTCTGGTGGGATTTAGCCTCCTTTATTTAATGAATTCATATGTCGGCTTGGTGTGATGTAATTTTGGGATATTAAGCATAAGTAAGTATAAATACAAGGTTCCTCCTGTCATTTTTTGTATAACAAAATAACAAGATACCTAGCAATCTAATATGTAATCAAGTCTTTTGTGAGAGCATTCAAGAGCATTATATCAAGCATCATATGTTGGATGTTGTGGTTGTGTTGCTGATATTTGGTTGTCATTGATGTCAACACTATTAGCATTGTTGTATTGTAAGTTGTATATGTCAAGGATATTGAGAAAATTGTAATAAGTGCTATAGGTTGTTAGTGGAGAAGTGAAGATCAATTTTTTAGTGTGATTAGTACATTTATGATCAGTTGTTGTGGACTAGAGGATTTCTTGCTGAGTGTATCTAGATTATCCATGTCAAGTTTCGAAGATCGACATGAAGATTTGATCAAGTTATGAAGACATGTATTCTAACAATTTTTTGTTACTTCAATTTGTGTTCCTGAATGAAGATCAAGTGATTTCTGTAAGTTCATTTGTTTTGAATGATTCTCTAGTGTTTCATGGTGTTTGTGGATGTTTCTAGTTTGTGCTCTATCTTTGTTGCATGTCTACATTGATTATTGTGCTCGTGATATGAGATTTTCTCTTGTGTGTTCATGTTTTTCATGTTCATGGCTGGCTAAGTGTTGAAGCATGTTGTGGATCCTCAAGGAGAAATTAATTGAAGTTTTTTTGCATTGGATTTGTTGTTTTGGGTCTCCACTCTATTGGGGCCGAGCTTAGTTGATTCACATGAATAATCTTTATGTCCTTTGGGCTGATTGTTTGTAATTATTTTATTATTTCTTTGTGGCCGACCTTAAGCGATGTAATTCCCTATTGTGGATATATATGAGTGATTTTTGTATCATTTGGAAGTGTGAAGAAGAGTGAATAAGTGTGAATTGTGTGAGTCCTATGTGTGAATATTATTTAGATCATCCGAAGGAAGAGCAAATTGTGAAGAAGAGTGAAGAAGGTTGAAGAAGTTTTCATGTGCTTAACAAGAACTATAACAGGCATAAGAAGATGTTATTTTTTCAGTTCAAATTTGGATAGTTATAATCCAAATCTTTCCTTTGGAAGTGATCCCTCTTGTAATTGAGTTGTGATCTCTAGGTAGTGTGCCTGAATGCATGTGCATTCCCATTCATACTTCTTTATACTTTTAGCAGGGTATAATATTGTGGATTGATATCCACCATGGTTTTTCCCCTAACACGGTTTCCATGAAAAAATCTTGTTGTTCTCTGTGTTTTTGATGTGTTGATTGTTTATGGTGTATTCTTCATTCATCAAATCGCATATTAAGTTAAGTTTGAAAATTTTAAATATTCTATGACAACTGATTCACCCCCCCTCTCAGTTGTATGTCCTTGTTTTTCCAAAAATTGGTATTAGAGGAGGTTCATCTAAAGAATTTTAAAAAATTGAGGTGATCTGAGATGGAATCATACAAGAAGCGCAATCCTAGATTCAATGGAACAAACTACTCTTTGTGGAAAGCCAAAATGGAATGTCATTTGAGGTGTATTGGTGAACCCTTCTAGAAGATTATAAAGAACAAATATATTATTCTTCAGAATGGTCCTTCCACTCCTAATGAAGTTAAAGAGGTTGAGACTAATATCAGGGCTATTGAAGCTTTGTTGAGTGCTTTGACAGATTCAAAAATCACAAATGTGATGGATTTGAAGACAACTCATGAGATTTGGAAGAAGTTGGAGGCTTTGTATGAAGGATATACACTTTTGAAGGTCACTAAGCTAACAAGTTTAAAAGGCAAGTATGAAACTCTGAAGATGGGTGAAGATGAAAATATTTCTTCTTTTATGCAAAAATTAAATGAACTTATGATGAGTATTAGATGTGTCGGTGGTACCCTGGATGAACAAGAAATTGTAGCTAAAGTGCTTAGATCATTTCCTCCCTCCTACAAATCAAAGGCTCGTGGTATTGAAAAGCTTAGAATAGTGACAAATGTGACAATAGATATGTTGTTTGGTAAACTTATTGCATTTGAGTTGAGTGAGTTTGGTGATTCTACCCTTAAGACTAAATCTGCAATTAAGGCTTCTGTATCTAGAAGAAACAAGAAAAGATATGATCTAGAGGAGAAAGTTCTAAAAAGACATTCAAGTATGAGGAAGAGATGAAACAACTTGAAGAAGAAGAAAGAGAGGTAGAAGACTTGGAAGCATTGATTTTGAAGAAAGAAGGTAGAGGACAAGGTAAGTATAACGGAAAGTTTCCTATTAAATGTTTCTCTTGCAGAAAAATAGGTCATTTTGCTTCGAGGTGTCCTGAAAGAGTTCCTAGGTCCAAGCCTTACAAACCTAAATTTCAAAAGAAATGTTATTATGCTAAAGAAGGTGTGGCTAATGAAGAATCTAATAAAGAAAATGGAAATGAAGATGAATGGGCTTTCATTGCTATCAAGGGAAATGGTTTGGTGGCTACTAAATCTGCTAAAGTTGAGAAAGCTCTTGCATCTCAAATTGAAGAAAAGGATGAGTGGGTTATTGACAAAGGATGCTCACATCATATGATTGGTGACAAAAGAAAATTTGTAAGTCTAAAGAAATATGATGGTGGGGTTGTAAGATTCAGAGATAACAATGTTGGTGTGATTCATGGCAGAGGATCTATTTGTCTTGGTGGTAAACATAACATTGATGATGTCCTTTATGTTGAAGGCTTGAAGCATAACCCGTTGAGTGTTGGACAGATGGTGGACAAGGGTTACAATCTTCAATTCAAAAATGGAAGATGTAGGATACTTGGAAGTTCTGGAAATGAAATTACTTCAGGTACAAAGACAAAAGGTAATATTTTTCACCTGACTATTGATGCAAGTTGTTTGATTGTTGGGTATGTGCAGGATCATTATGGAAAAAATAGGCCCTTAAGTGGCAACAAATTCAAAAAAATCAGAGTTAGGAATCTTGACGTAAAAATTTGAATAAGTTATCTATATTATTTCAAAAATATGTAACAATAGAATCTGTAGAAAGTTGAATGTAGTTTCTAAACTACTAGGTTTTTTTTTAAATCTATTTGGTGAAAATTTGAAATTTCAATGCAGTAGCACTTAAATTTCAAGGAAAAAATAAGTAGGTGTCTGGTTGACCACCCTAACCATAATAAAACGATAATATTTTTTTATAAGATTTTATATATAAGTAGATGAATCATGTCCAGATGTGATGCATATTTTTTTGTAATTTTTGTCCAATTAAATAATTAATTATGAATTTTTTATTACAACTTTTAAAAAATATAAAAAAATTGTATGTCTAACCACCTTAACTTGGTCAAAACTTTATGAAATTTAATTTTTCTTTACTTAATCCCATATTATGTGAAGCATAGAATGTGACGCATGTTTTGGATTCAAAAAAAGTGATACCGTTTGAAAGCTATACTTTTTTTTCAATCAGCCTATCAATCAAGACTTTAATCATAATTTAAATAAAAAATTAATAATAATTATTTATTAAATTCAAAGTATATCATAATTTTTATTTTGGAAAGTTGAGAATATCCTCTAAAAACCCTTTTCGTTTCATCAAATTTGGGTTAAAAAAAAGTTGTCAGCCACATACCCATCATATTTCCACTTTTTGGCCCATCATGATCCTGCACATACCCTGCTCAAGTGGATGAAAGTTGGTTATGGCATAGGAGACTATGTCATGTGAATTTTGATAACATTTTCAAGGTAAGTTCCACTCAAGCAGTAAGAGATTTACCTAAGCTAGTGAAGTCTACTAACACAATATGCAAGGAATGTCAGATGGGAAAATAGACTAGGGTTTATTTTCAGAGAAAACATCATTCTAATGGAGTACTTGAGCTAGTGCATGCTGATCTGTGCAGTCCCTCTAGAATCAGAAGTCTACAAGGAGAAAGGTACTTTATGTTGCTTATTGATGATTACTCTAGGATGATATGGGTTGCTTTCTTAAGAGAAAAATATGAAGCATTAGAGAAGTTCAAAAGTTTCAAAACTATGGTATGGAATGAGACATGTCTAAATATCAAATGCCTAAGGTCATACAGAGGTGGTGAGTTCACCTCCTAGGAGTTCAATTATTTCCATGAAGAGCATGAAATCAAAAGACAATTATCTTCTCCTTGAACCTCTCAATAGAATGGAGTCGCTAAGAGAGAGAACAAAACAATTCTAGATTCTACTAGAACAATGATGTTGAAAGGAAATATGCCTCACAGCTATTGGAGAGAAGCTATAGGCACTGTTGTGTACATTCTAAATTGGGTAAATGTCAATGGTACTTCTGGTAAGACTCCTTCTGATCTATGGTTTGGTTATAAGCCTACTATTAAATATTTCAAGATCTTTGGAAGCAAGTGTTATATTAAGAGAGATGAGGACATAGGAAAGTTTAATGCAAAGAGTGATGAATGGATCTTTCTAGGTTACTCTACTAAAATCAAGGATTACTAGTGGTATAATAGAAGATTGAGAAAAATGGTTGAAAGTGAAAATGTTAGAGTTGATGAGGACTCTACTAGATCACACTGATATTGTGGATATGATTTAGATGACCAGCAAGATAATACAAACAAAGGGAAGAATGCTTAGACACATAATCAAGTTCAAATTGTTCTGGTAAATCAAGAAAGTCAGGAAGGAGAGACAAGTAGAAGTGAAGAAGAAAGAATAGAAGAACCAGAAGTGTGAGAGAATCCTAAAATTCTAAGGTATGTAAAGCTAAATTATTTTGAAGATCAAATTATTGGAGATAAGAATAAAGGTGTGCAAAATAGAAGAAAGATTGCAGAAGAGTATTGTCTAATTTCCAAGATTGAGCCTAACAATGTCAATGAAGCTTGTAATGATGAACACTGGATGGAAGATATGAAGGAAGAATTGATGCAGATTGAAAAGAATGATACATGGATTCTTGTTCCTAGAACTAAATATAAAAATGTGATTGGTACTAAATCGGTCTTTTGGAATAAGCTGAATGAACAAGGTATTTATTTTGAAGAAACCTCTACCCCTGTTTCCAGAATTGAAGTTGTAAGATTATTTCTTGTTTATGTTGCATATAATAATTATAAAGTCTATCAAATGGATGTGAAGTAAGCTTTTCTAAATGTTGAGTTACAAGAAGTATATGTTGAATAGCTGGATGGATTTCAACTGACTGATAAGGAAGACATGGTTTTCTAATTGAAGAAAGCTCTGTATGGACTCAAGGAAGCCCCCAAATCCTGGTATTCTAGACTGGATAAATACTTACTAAAGATTGGATTCAATAAAGGTACTGCTAACAACAACTTGTATTTTAAGTTGGATCATGATAAAGAGTTGATTATTGAAGTCTTTGTTGATGACATTATTTTTGGAGGAGATGATCATCTATGTATGAAGTTTGTTGATGAAATGAAAATGAATTTGAAATGATTATGATTGGAGAGATGAAGTTCTTTTTAGGATTGCAAGTCACTTAATTAGATAATGGGACTTTCATATCTCAGTCCAAATATGTGAAATAGTTGTTGAAGAAGTTTGGCATGGAAGACTCAAAGCCTATTGGTACACCCATTGTAACCCGATGCAAGTTAACATAGAATGATGATTCTCCTAAGGAAAATCAAACAAGATATAAGTCAATTATTGGTGGATTGTTGTATTTGACTTAGACTTTACAGAATATCATGAATGATGTATGTATGGTTGCCACATTTCAAGTTGATCCAAAATAATCTCATGTGACTATTGTGAAGAGAATTTTTAGATATCTGAAAGGAACAGTTGACTTTGTGCTTTGGTATCCTAAGGATGATGATATTATCTTGAGTGCCTATACTAATGTGGATCGGGCAGGAGATGTAGATGATAGGAAAAGCACTAGTGGTGGTGCCTTCTTCTTGGGAAAGAATTTGGTGTCATGGATGAGTAAAAAGAAGAATCCATTTCCCTATCTACTATTGAGGTAGAGTATATTTCTACTGCAAATAATTGTACTCAAGTGTTGTGGATGAAACATTTGCTAAAATATATTAGATTAGTATATGATAAGCCTATTTTCATACACTATGAAAATTCAAGTGCAATAAACAGATCGAAGAATTCAGTGCTACACTCTAAGACCAAGCATATATCAATCAAGTTTCACTTCTTGAGGAAGAAAGTGAGTGAGAAAGAAGTTAGACTGGATTATTTTCCTACCAAAGAACATATTGCAGAAATTTTCACCAAGTCGTAGCCAAAGGATACTTTTGAGTATCTTAGAGGGATGCTAGGGGTGATTACCCCTCCTGATATGAACTAGAGATGCATTGCTTTGCATCAATCCATGCACTTCATGGTCATATTTTGATTTAGATTGATGTTGTGGTGCCTGCTACTTGGGGAAGTAGTGAGATGTTTAGATGTGTAGATATTTGTTTCATAACTTTCATAGAAGAGATCTTTGACATTAATGTCAAAGGGGGAGAAGAGAAATGTGAAAAATATTTTTGGGGAGAAGTGCAAGGTGGAAGAGAAGAGTTGAGGAGAAGAGTCAGAACCTAAGGACAAGTAATTGTTCTTATGTTGATGGTATTTTTCACATCATGTGTTTCCATCAATGCCAAAGGGGAGATTGTTGGATGTTGTGGTTGTGTTGTTGATATGTGGTTGTCATTGATGTCAACACTATTAGCATTGTTGTATTGTAAGTTGTATATGTCGAGGATATTGAGAAAATTGTAATAAGAAGTGCTATAGGTTGTTAATTGAGAAGTGAAGATCAGTCTGTTGGTGTGATCAGTTGTTGTGTACTAAAGGGTTTCTTCCTAAGTGTATCTAAATTATCCACATAAAGTTTCAAAGATCTGCATGAAGATTTGATCAAGTTATGAAGACATGTATTCTGACAATTTTTTTGTTACTTTAGTTTGTGTTCCTGAATGAAGATTGAGTGATTTTTGTAAGTTTAGTTGTTGTGCATGATTCTCTACTATGTCATGGTGTTTATAGATGTTTCTAGTTCATGCTCTATCTTTGTTTCATGTCTGCATTGAATGTTGTGCTGGTGATATGAGATTTTCTCTTGCGTGTTCATGTTTTTCATGTTCGTGGCTAACTAAGTGTTGAAGCATTTGTGGATCCTCCAGGAGAAATTAATTGAAGTTTTTTTTTTTTGGAGTTGTTGTTTTGTGTCTCCACTCTATTGTGGCTGACCTTGGTTGATTCGCACAAATAATCTTTATGTGTTTTACATTGACTATTTGTAATTATTTTATTATTTCTTTGTGGCCAACTTGAAGTAATGCAATTCCATGTTGTGGATATATAAGAGTGATTTTTGTATCACTTGGAAGTGTGAAGGAGAGTGAATAAGTGTGAAGTGTGTGAGTCTTGTGTGTCAATATTGTTCAGATCATTCGAAGGAAGAGAAAAGTGTGAAGAATAGTAAAGAAGAGTGAAGAAGGTTGAAGAAGTGTTCATGTTCTTAACTAGAACTATAATCAGGCATTAGAAGATGCTATTTACTCAAATCAAATCTGGATGGTTATAATCCAAATCTTTCCTTGGGTAGTGATCCCTCTTGTAATTGAGCAGTGAGCTCTAGGAAGTGTGCACAAATGCATGTGCATTCCAATTCATACTTATTTATACTTTTAGCAGGGTATAATATTGTGCACTGACATCTACTATGGTTTTTCCTCTAACATGGTTTCTACGTAAAAATCTTGGCATTCTCTATTTTCTAATATGTTGATTGTTTATGGTTTATTCTTTATTCATTAGATCTGAGATTAAGTTAAGTTAATTTTGAAAAGTTTAAATATTTTGTGACAACTAATTCACCCCCCCGTCTCAGTTGTTTGTCCTTGTTTTTCCAACATCATATCAAATAGCTTTCTTGCATCATGTGTGTTTTTGTGATAAAATTTTTGATGTAGGGTATTGATTCAAGTAAGCAATTCAATTCCATATCTTTGGTTCAAGATCCATATCCATTGTAGCCATTACACACAAGTTTGCAAACTTTGCAAGGGTTTTGTGAGTTGTAGCATTACATGTTGTTCATTCACCATTTTCTTCATTATTTCTATTTCATTTAAAGTTTTAAGTACCAACAAGGGGTTTGACCAAGGAGAACTCCCATTCACAAACAAACAATAAGTTTTTCCCATCTTGCATATTTGTGATTGTAGATCTAGGTTGAAGTCTTGAAGATCACTTGGAGTGCAAAGTTGTAAAAGTTGCAAAGTTGCATTAAAAAAATTTCATCTTCATGAAAACTCACCTATAAGCTATATTCAGAGCATTTAAAACCTGAGATTGGAAAGGAAGCTAGTGCAAACCTTGGAGCTTAAGACCATATTCAATTTTTTTAGAAATTCAGAGTGGGACTAATACATCATCTTGGGTTTCTTAGTCGTCCCGAGCAAATTTTTTAGAGATTGCTTCAATTATGGTTATGACATTCAAAGACTTCATATTTTCCCCAAAATATAGTAGCGGGACTAATAAATTTCTTGGGTGTATTTGTCCTCCCAGGCATTTCTGGACAACTTGTTTGCATTTCTAGAATCCTCACAACATCTCCACACTTCCTAGGTACACACATCCTACCTTCCATTTTCATAATTTTCTATTATATTCTATTCCACTTAGTCTTTCTAGGTCATTTAGTATTCATTTTCATATCACATTGTGTTTTCCAACATTATCTTTTCCAAGCATTTTCTTGGTGGGGAACCCCTTAAAGCTAAAAGAACCCCCCAATAGGTCCTCCTCATTATGAATTGACTCACCTTGTGAGCTTGTTAGTCAATCCAATTAGGACTCCATTAATCACTTTATTTGATTATATCCCCCCTTTTTCACCATTAATCACTTTATTTGATTAAAATATTCCTTAATTTATCCTTTTCAAGAGTTTTGTAAAGTGTTGTAACACACTTTCACATTTATCTAGGGTCCCCTTAATTAATGATGGTTCATTGAATTTAATTGATCCCTTTAATTCAAATTCAAGTTCCCATTTCAACGATCTATCTTAACACCCAATATTGATATTATATGAAATTTAATTTAGCAAATTTTGTCTTGAAAAATTATGCTAGGACCCATTTTTCTTTCATGGAAAATGATTCATCTCCACAAAGGACACCCCTTTCTTTACATTTTTAAGGTGGGTTTTTGATGTACTTTCATCCCCCTGAAGCTTGGTCCCAAAAATTCTATCAGGACCCATTTTCCATTAGTGGCTAATGGGTCCTCCTTGAGTAGGACACCCAATTTTGAATTTAATTGTGGTAGTATCCATATAATTTTAATACCGAGATCTAAGGTCAGCTTGAATTCTTTGAATTTTGTGGTTAATCTCTCAATTTAGTATAAATAAGGGGTTAATTCACTTTGTTTCACCTATAAAATTTGAGAGAGAATCCTTATACAAAATTGGAGTTCACAAGACAATTACAAGAGTATTCACAAGGCATTACAAGGCAGATTTCTAAAGTTTATTGTAGCAATTCAAGATCAATTCATCATGTAAATGGTTTAATGCATTCTTGCATGTGGTTGAGATAAGATAGTTAGTGTTGCATTAAATATCTATTTACAAGCATCATCCTACATCCAAGATCTACATTCTTCATAAAAACTACATGTTAGATTGCAAATTTTCATTACAAGACAACATCTAAGGTGATATCAATTGCATTATTTCAAGTTTCATGTTTCAATACCTTTATTTCATCGTTTGGTTTAATTACCTAAAAGGAGTCTGACCAAGGAAAACCCCTATCCCCTAACAAACACAATTTCTCTCATCTTACATGTGTGATTGAAGGTTTTAGGTTGAAGAGCAACATTTGGAGCAAAATTGCAAAAGTTGTCAAGTTGCAAGATTGCCATTTATAGTGCAACAACAAAGAAAGGAGGCTACAAAATTTATTTCATACTTTCGAAAGATGATAATCAAGGATTTGGAAGTGAATACATCAAGGAATGTAAAATAGAAGTCAATTTTTTGAAATCCCTAAAACGATCCATTCACCATTAAAGGTGAATGAGTCCTTAGTAGGACTAAAGTAGTAAAAATATGGGATTTGGGAGTGCTAACTAAGAGTAAAATACCCTGAATTCATTTTCCAGAACCCTCACATGGACCCAATCACCACTAAAGGTGAATGATTCCTCCATAGCTCAAAAACAATAACTTTCTAGCTAGGTACACAATTTTTTATGCTCTAAAAACTTCCCCCATAGTTGCTATAACTATGAGATAGCATTTCTAATTGTTTTTTGCATCTTATTTTGTATAATGTGGCGTGTTTATGGTCTAAGAAAAATTAGTGGTCCATCACTTTGTTGATCCATTTTGGTGGACCCTATTTTGACTTTTAACATAATTGGTGAACCTAACATATTCAACATTGCAATTTTCTTATTTTTTGAAGTCTCCAATTGCACCTTAAGTTAGATCTTACATTCATTTGATTTGAATTAAAGACATCATTTAGGGTTTTTGTTTTTACATTGCAATCTTGCATCTCATATAGGGTTTACAATTGCATTGTTTTGCATTTCACAAATCTAAAAATATAAAAAAAATAGTTAATTTGCATTTAAAAATCATTTTAAAAAAATTGCATTTTAAAATGTGTTATATAGGTCATCATTTACCCTTCATATCACTTGGATTATATCATCAAATTATGGAAATTTCTGCCACAAGAGTTATAGTTTGAAATTGGGCATGAAAAGTACATAAAACAACTCAAACTTTATAGTTTTCACCTCTTTAAAACCTTGATTTGGGACCCATTCGCCCTTACTAGTGAGTGAATCCCTTTTCAGACCTAGAATGCATCTTCTGGAATCTAAAAAGGCATCAAAACTCACTCATAAATCACCACAAACATTTCAAAAATCCTTATCTAGGACGCACTCGCCCTTACTAGTGAATGAGTCCCTATTAGATCCTAATTTGTATTTCTTGGGATTTGAAACCTCAAAGGCCTTTTTTTGGTGATATCACTTTCCTGTTTCAATTTTATAATTTTTTGTTTCATTAAATTCATTGCATTTAAAGCTTAATTTTCTTCATTAAGTGCATTTTCAAAATTCAAAATTTCATTTACAACACCTCATTTTCAGATTGTTCCATAGCATAATCAATCAATTATCATGTTCTAAATATGATAATTGCATTCTCCTTTTGCATGTTTGATCTATCATTATTTCATTTCAAGTTTGTAGTACAAGCATTACATCATGTTTTCAGTGCAAAAATCTATATTTATCATACTTCATGTTCTATTTTAAAATCTTGTTGAGTGCTTTAAGAAATTTTTGTTAATTGTATATGAATATCAGGTCCTTTCCCCTTTCTTTTTGTTCATCATTGATCACTTTCCTAGTATCCCTTCTATGCGCAAGGTTAGTTTAGTGAAATAAAATGTATCCTTGGGTAATCATAACAATCACATTCTCTCTTCTCCTAATATCTCTCCTAGTTGTGAAGAAGATATTTTTGTGTTAGAAGAACTAATCAATGAGAGTTTTGATAACCCTATTTGTTTCTCTCCCCTTACCCCTCCTATTGATCAAGACATTACTAAACAAGAGGACATAGAAATAGGTAATCATGAATATCACATGATACAAAAAAAGACCATTGAAACCTATTTGTGCAACAAATCTGCCAACATCTTCCCCTCTTGTGATAATGTTATCCATGATGACGATATGTTGGTGTTAGATAAGCAAATATTTGATATATATGACAACCCTCTTTATGTTTCTTCCCCTTCCTATCCTATTTTGGGAGACATTAGAGGACATAGGGATGTAATTATAGATGATCATTATAATCACATTGGTTCCTCTCCTAATATCCTTCCTATTCATGTAGGAAATATATTAGTGCTAGAAGAAACACTTAAAAGTCATGAAAATATCATTTCCCCCTTTCCTAGTGCTCCTACCAGTTGGGGAGATCTATTTTAATGAAATTATCCAATCATTGAAAAGCATGATTCTGCTTCTCTCAACACCTCTCTTCTTTGTGATGAATATCTTAAAAACTCCCCTACTAGGTTAGACATTATGGAACAAGAGAATGAGACCCTAGAGAAAAAGGATGAGATCATGGAAAGTCATAAAAATCAAATTATTCCTTCTCCTACTTGTGAAGAAGATCAATTAAATAAGAGTCCTGATAATATTAGTTGCCTCTCTTCCCCTAGGGAAAACATTATTGAACAAGACAATACCAACATTGAAAATAAATAAAATCCAACCATTGATAACTCCCTTACTTGTGATGAAGTCATTTTAGATGAACCAAACAATGAATTTCAAGGACATCTAGTTTGTAGTTCTCTTAAAAACTCTCCTAATAGGGAAGATTTCATGATGGAAGAAAATGAGAACAATGAAAATTCCTTATATGAAGATGATGAAGTGGCATTAGACTCCCCTTCACTAAGAGAACATGAAAAAAAAATCCTTCTAAGGTTATGCACATTAGACATCCCTTGAAGTACTCTCCTAAGCCTAAACTTATTATTTTTCCACCCTCACAAAAAAAAAACAAACTCAAAATAAACCTGTCATCATCCTTCAACCACCTAATAACAATGCTCCACAACAATCGAGTCATAATAGTGTTGCTCCTACATACAACACTAGGAAAAATATACAACCAAAACAAACACCTTTAACATCCCTCCATTTTCCTATTTCTATCTTTCCTAGTGCTCCTCATTTGACTGTGAATAATGGAAATGCATATAATCTTGTTGAACACCTTAAGAATACTCCTGCTAAGATTTGTGTATGGGAACTACTTCAAACATCACCTAGTTATCATAGCATACTCCAATAGGCCTTGCAACAAGTTATGATTCTTCCTAACAATAGTTGAAATGATGTTGCATTATTATTGCAATAGATGAATGAAATGATTTTAGACTTAGTTTTTCACTAGTGTGAGCTACCTCCATTGGAAATTCAGAAGTATTAAGCTTTCAACATAATAGTTCATGTTGGAAAATTTGTGGTAAATTGGACTAATTTTGACAATGGTTCAGCCCTGAATGTGTGTAGCATGAGCCTTGTGAAAAGATTTAACATGAGTATAAATAATATTAAACCTGATTCTTTATCTATTTATGGATTTGGAAACATAGGAAAACAATCGCTTGGATTCATCACATTAACTATTAGAGTTGGTGAAGTAACATTACAAAATCCAGTCCATGTTATGTCTAATTATCTTGCTTACAACCTCCTTTTAGGGAGACTTTAGATTCATGAAATGAATGGTGTGCCTTCTACTTTGCATCATGTCATGAAGTGTGTCTATAACAATAAATTCCAATCCTTAAAATCCAATCTCAAACCTAAAAGTTGCTTGATGGACAAAAGAGAAGGAAAAAATCATTTGGAAGTGTTGGAATCCTATACACTTCAAGAAGTCACAAAATAATAAAAACAACATGAGAAGCAAATTTAGGAATTCACTAAATTGCTAGAAGACAATTGGAGTTCCTTATATTTCACACCAACATTCATGGGAGAATACAAGATCATAAACAAAGAGTTTGAAAAGGGAAAATAAAAAGTGGTAATGTTAATAAATTATTCAACACAAAATTCAAAAGCATCCACCTCAATGACTTTAGAAGATCAAACACATTTCAATGAAGTTGATTATGAATTGTAGTAACAGAAAAAGTTGCCTTTTCCTTGATTTCTTGGATAATTGATATTAAAACTAGACTAAAGGTGTCTTGGAGTAGTGTTCTAATCTCTTATACACAGTCACATCATTTAGGACCATTATCTGAGTAAATCATCCTTTAATTTTTCCTTTTCAAAGGTGTTATAAATTGTTGTAACAAATATTCACACTTTTCTAGGACTTATTTTCTTAATTAATCCTTTTGGGCCCTTTCTAAATAAAATATGCATAATGTATACCTTGTTTAAGTGTTGTAAAGTGTTTAAATCACTCTAAAATTGGTCTAGGTGGTCCTAATTAATTGTGGTAAAGTGGAGTTATTAACCCTCCTTTTAGGTCTTAATTTTAATACCTCCCAAGGATTTCTCCTAGCAATCATAAAATAAATATCAAATTATTTCATTGGGAAAAATTTGGTCCTGGTAAGTTTATCCAAGACCCATTAGCCCTTGATGGTGAATGGGTCCTCCCTTAACTAGAAACCATTTTCTCAGTTGTTCTGGAATGGGTTTTTGGCCCTCTTTTAACTCCCTGAAGCTTGATCTTGGAAACTTAGCCAAGACCCATTCCAATTTGGTGGGGAATGGGTCCTCCCTTAATGAGACCCTAATTTTTGAATTTCATTCTAGTAGGAATTTAATTATCTTTCTTTCTAGATATGGTGTCAGCCATAATTCTTGGAATTTCAGGGCTAATCTCCTAATTAAGTATAAATAAGGGGTTAATTCACATAGTTTCATAAAAAAAATTCAAGAGAGCATCCTAATACTTTACAAGGAAATTATAGAGAACTTCAAGAGAATTTTTAAAGGAATTTCAAGGAAGAAATCCTTTTTTTATTACAACACTTCAAAGACCATATCATCATGTAAAGGTTCTAATTACATCATTTCATGTTCATGTGTCATTATCTTATTTCATCATTTGGCTTAATTACCTACAAGGGGTTTAACTAAGGAAAACCCCCATTCACTAAAAAATCAACAAGATTTTTGTCCTTGAGTGTGTGATTGCATATTTACATGTTGAAGAGAAAGATTATCAAAGTTCTCAAAATTGTCAAAGTTGCAAAGTTGTCATTCAAGGTACAAGGTCACAGAAAGAGCCCTTCAGAACTGAATACTACCTTCCTAAACTTGATACCATGGATTTCAAGAGTGAAAAAATTAAAGTACAGGATCTGCAAATTAGTTTTCCAAAACACTAAAAGGACCCATTTGTCCCTGAAGGCGAATGAGTCATCCATAGCTCAAAAATGACAACCTTCTGGACTGGTACACAACTTTTCATACTCTGAAAAACTCCTCATACTTGCTATAATAGTTAGGGTTGATTTTTAGTTATTAGTAAAATCTCATTTTACATAATTTGAAGTGATTTGGTCTTTGAAATATAAGTGAACCATCCTCTTTCTCTTGTATTTGGGAAAGATCCTATTTTCACCATATCATTTTTGGTGAACCCGACCTATTCAACATTGCACTTTTTTGAATTTTGGATTCTTTCATTGCATTTCAAGTTAAAATATTACATTCATTGAATTTATATTTGCATTAAATTAGGTTTTTTTCTTTTGCATTCAAATCTTTCATATCACATATGGTTTAGATTTGCATTGTTTTGCACTTCTTAAATCTAAAAATTACAAAAAAAATAGTCATTTTGCATATCATTTAGATTTCATTCAATTCCATTTGAAAATAAAAACAAAATTTCATTTCAATCAAGGTCTTACATTTCATCTTTCTATTGCATTTTAGCATTTTTGCATTTAATTTCTACAAAATATAAAGTTTCCTTTCATTATCTACAACCTGGAACTAAAAGATATATCTAAAAGCTTCCAAACCATTAAAAACTAGTTTAAAAAGACCTTACCAGGACCCATTCCCACTTAATGGTGTATAAGTCCTTGATTAGATCTGACCTAAAGCTTTCAACAACTAAAAAGACATTAAAATTTGGTCTAAAATCAACAGAAAGATCCCAAAAAGATCTAACTAGAACCCATTCACCCACTAGTGAATGTTTCCCTGTTAGCTATAGATCTACAATTTTAAGACATTAAAATCTTAGTTTTTAGCTTATGTTTGGTACATTCATTTTGTTTTTCCAGTTTCCATATTTGTTGTTTCATCAAATTCATTGTATTCAGCTTAAATTGCTTCATTTTAGTGCATTGTAAAAATTCAAAATTGCATCAAAACATTTCATTTTCAACTTATTGCATTGTTTAATTAGTAAATTGCATTGCTTAGAATCTCAAAATTGCATTCCATTCTATGTTTTTGCATTGTCCCTTTTCCATTCTAGGGTTTTCACATTGGGGTTGTAAAACTTGCATGACATTTACAACTTGGTGTCCTATTTAGAATACTATTATAAGACGTAGTTTGAGGCTCATTTCATCCAACGATATCTCACTTGTCATGGATCTTGAGTGCTCTAACACTCTTTCTGATATTTTTGAGAATCAACTCTCCATGGCTCATAGATTGCATACTTCATTTCCTATGGCTTCACCTTCTATAATCAATGTGCATGATGTTATTGGAAAGCTAGATGAACAACTAGAAAACTTACAAGCCCATATCCTTAGTGAATTATTTGACATTAGCTCAGTTCCTATAATAAAAAATCTAAGGAAAGTGATTAAAACTAAAAATGTAACACAAATCATCTATAGCCTTAGTTACTTCCTCCAGGATTACTTGAACAAAGAAGACAATATAAACATGCATGCCACAATCAATCCTCCTATTGAAAATAAGAACAATGTTAACATGGATCATGATCATATGCAATTTCCTCCCAAAAATTAAGTGAGAATTTATCAAAGCTAAACCTCGTAAGGGCTTGAATAGATAACCTATTGACATTTCTTTCTCACAAAATGGCATGCCTAAATGTGCACTTGATGTTCCTCATTACATTGTTGGTCAAATCAACAATAAGGCCACTAATGGGATATTGATTGATTCTCATTTGTGGAGAGAATTTTATCACAAAATAATTCCTATATGTGCATGAACTATATCAAGATACATATGATAATTGGAAAGCATGGATCAAAACACATAATGGATTTTATTTCCCTACGATAGGCTTCACAAATCTCCCTTTCAAAGTGGGACCAAAAACATTAACAGTCTCATTCTCCATCATCCCACAATTGGACCAATTTCACATGAAACTAGGCTATTCATGGTTTCACTCCATGAATTTCGTCCCTTCAATTGTGCATAAATGTCTAAACTTTCCATTTGGCAATAAAATATTTGTTGTGCATGATAGTGGATTCCATCTAGCCTCGGCAAAAGGGAATTTTTCAATAGATTACTTTTGGCTCGAGCCTATGGAACCTATCAAGCCTTTTGAAGATTTACTTTTTAAATCATTCAAAAATTCAAGGCAAAGAAAATAGTGAAACTATCCCTTCAAAACATGCCTCAACCTATGACAAAACCAACCATCCTTGATGAGACAGTGATTGAACCAAAAATAACTCCGAACATACAAGAACAACCTATCGAACAACCTCCTACAATTTCCCACAAGAGACCATGAGATAGTAAAAACAATCCCATTGTCCCTCCTACACTCAAACAAGTTTACAAAGTCAAAGAAAAAGTGGTTGAGCAAACCCATATCATTTTTCATGGTCCTCCTAAGGAAGAGAAGGAACCTATGATTGACAAACCCACTCTTACACAAAAGAAAATTGATAATAAAGTGAAAAAAAATTGAAGTGATAGGGAGCATAGATGTCGACGTCATGCTATTACTCGTAGATTGCAAAATCAAGAAAACAAAAATAACATAGAGAATCAAAATATGAGCCTACCTAAAGCAATGCATGATGACTCTCAACCCTTACCGCAACATAAAAAAGAACATTTTATGGACATTGTTATTCGACCTCCTATTGTGATTGACTTAGTTGATGACATTGATATTTCAAAGATTGATGAACAAGTGGATGATGATATGAGCACATTTTTTCTTCTTCCACATGTGAGCTTAAATGACAAACCTCCTAAAAAGAGTTTTGAACTTAGTGCATGTCCTAGTTTGGCACTTGATGTTGTCCCTTTGGCTATTTTCCTGTATTCCATTTATACCAACCAAGATTGGGAGGAAGATGACCTACTTTAGGTTGACTCACATGTGCCTTACTAGTCTTTTTATTTTCCATTCTTCTTTTTCTTTTTCTTTGATTGTATATGCATAATTTTATCCCCCATGACATTTCATTTGATGTATCCTCTATCTTTTGTGCATTCTTCTGTACACACCTTCATTCTTCTCTATGTCGTAATCATTTTTCATTTGTCTTGTCATTTCCTTTTGGGTATGATGCAAGGTGTAAAAACATTTATGTTTCTTCCATTGTGACCCAAAAGCTTTTCTTTCTCTTTTTCATTTGTCTAGTGTTTTCCTTTTGGGAATCATGCAATGTGTAGAGACATTCATGTTTCTTCCATGTTGACCTGAAAGGTTTTTCTTTTTTTTTTGCTCTCTTTGTGTCATTCTTCTAGTTATATGAGTGTTTGGGGAATGATGAGGATTCCATGCTCTATGACAACATTGTAGCACATACATACTAAGCCCAAATCCATATATCCCTTATGTGTTTGTCGGGGTAACCATTCCTTCCTATTTCATGACGTAGCTTATTTTAGAAGCATATGACCTTGCATGGGGTTTTTTGAGGAAATATCCCATGTCTTAGGCTAAGAACTTTGGCTAATTTGGCTAATTTTGCTAATTTAAAGTGGGGGCATACATCGATAAGATCTTTGGGAAAATTTCATGGCATGATTTTCCTTTTTTCTTATGATGTGTTGTCTTCTTGGTGGTGTCATTGGGTTTGATGTCATCCAAGAGTGTACGATCTAATATCATGGCATGATGCGAATGAGACATCTCATAGGTGATGGTCTAACACCTTGACTTGTCCTCTCTCAGAGATATTAGGCACAATGCTCCCTAAGAGGAATACTATTACATGAACAAAGAAAAATCCCCTTTCTCAAATTTTCTTTTTACATAACATTCTAAAGACTTTTACACAAATAATTTTGATTGTGGTGGCTTATCAAAGTTGTCAAGAGGATGAATTTCATATGGTATGAGAGGCTAATATGATTCTCTCATTTTCCATCTCATTGGGATAACTCACCTAGTGGACAGACTGAGGTTCCACTACCCCAGAGTGAGCATACATATTTTGGGACAAACGCACCCTACAGATGACCTAAAGTTCCATGGCCCTAGAGTGAGAAGTGTATGTTATGAACAAACAACCACTTCCTCACATCATGTTGAATTGGTTGTGCTTGATCCTTTGTTTTTGTTTATTCTTCTTGGTCTTTAATACGGTATCATCATGTATTTTTTTATTGCTGCATACTTAAGTGTCTCGGATGTCTACTTTAGTGTGATTTTGACATTGGGGCTAAAGTGGGGGTAAAATGCAGTAACAAAAAAAAATTCCTTTTCCTTGCTTGATTTGATAATTGACATTAAAAATTGACTAATGGTGTCTTAGAGTGGTGTTGTAATGTCTTGTACACATTCACATAATTTTGGAAACTTTATCTGACTAAATCATACTTTAATCTTTCCTTTGCAAAGGTTTTGTAAAGTGTTGTAACACATTTTCACACTTTTCTAGGTCTTATTTTCTTAATTAAGCCTTATGGGCCCCTTTCTAAATAAAATATGAATAATGCATACCTTTTTTAAGTTTTGTAAAGTGTTTTAAAGAACTTTCACATTTATCTCGGTGGTCCTAATTCATTGTGGTTAAGTGGAGTTATTAACTCCCCCCTTTAGGCCTTAATTTTAACACCTCCCAAGGATCTCTCCCAACAATCATAAATTAAATATCAAATAATTTCATTGGGAAAATATGGTCCTGGTAACTTGAGATAGGACCCATTTTCCCTTGATGTTGAATGGTTCCTCCCTTAATAGAGCCCCCTTTACTTAATTGTTCTGGAATGGGTTTTTGGCCCTCTTTCAACTCCTTGAAGCTTGGTCATAGAGACTTAGCCAGGACCCATGCACCTTTGGTGGCGAATGGGTCCTTGCTTAATGAGACCCTAATTTTTTAATTTAATTTTGGCAGGAATTTAATTATCTTCCTTTCTAGATTAGATGTCAACCTTAATTATTTGAATTTTGGGGTTAATCTCCTAATTAAGTATAAATAAGGGGTTAATTTACATAGTTTCATATAATATTTTGAAGAGAGCATCCTAATACTTAACAAGAAAAGTTTAGAGAAATTCAAGGGAGTTTTTAAAGGAATTTAAAGGAAGAATTCAATTTTTTATTGTAGCACTTCAAAGATCATATCATCATGTCAATTTTCTCATTGCATCATTTCATGTTCATACTTCATTATCTTATTTCATCATTTTTTTTAATTACCTAAAATGGGTTTGAATGAGGCAAACCCCCATTCACTAAAAAATCAATAAGTTTTTTTTCTTTGAGTGCGTGATTGTATATTTATAGGTTGAAGAGGAACATTATCAAAGTTGTCAAAATTTTCAAACTTGTAAAGTTGTCATTCAAGGTGTAAGATTGCAGAAAGAGCCCTAAAAAACTAAATACTTCCTTCCAAAACTTGATAATGGGGATTTCAAGAGTGTATAAATTAAAGTATAGGATCTTTAAATTATTTTTCTGAAACCCTAAAAGGACACATTCGCTCCTGAAGGTGAATGAATCCTCCATAGCTCAAAAATGGAAACTTTTTGTATAGTTACATAACTTTTCATACTCTAAAAACACTCCTAATACTTGCTATAATAGTTAGGGTTGATTTGTGGTTGTTATTAGCATCTCCTTTTGCATAATTTTAAGTGATTTTTTCTTTGAAAAATAAGTGATCTATCCTATTGCTCTTGTATTTGGGAAAGATCCTATTTTTAACCATATCACAAACAACCACCAAATCCTAACAAAATGAAAAAAATTTATGGAAGATGTTAAAATATATGAAAAAACTTGGTTATAGTGGAAAATGATGTGTTGCTAGAGAACAAGGTATACGTGTCCCTATAGAGCCTAACACAAGAAAAAAGTCATGGTCTTGGTTATTTTCCTTTGATAGAAATCCAAGCGTGAAACAAGCTTTCACTTAATGTCAACAACTTTAAAAAAGATTCTTCCAAGACAAGTTTAATAATAGTGCATTCTGAATTGATAGACATTAATTCTCCTAATTATTATCCTTTGAAAGACTTTCTTAACATCAATGTCATCATGAAAAACACTAACGATTGGAGTTCATTAGATTTCACACCCTCCTTTTAGGGAGAGTATAAAATCTCACAATTTAAAGTCTTGTGTAAGTATGATATCTGATACTAAGCAAGAAATATTTTTCCCACAAACTAAAGGAACATCTTCTACTATTGATCAAGAGAGTATATTTTTTATACTCCTCCAAGATCATTTAATATCCCTCCCACCAAGAACATCAAAAAAATTTATTACAAGATTTCATTTTGTGCATATCATTCGGTTCATGGTCATTCTACTAATGAATGCAAGGCTTTGAGTAATAAAATCAAAGATATTAAGGAGTTTGGTGCTCTTCCCTATGTGGGGGCCCCTTATTCCTCTAATTTATAATGATTCACTCTAGCATGCCTCTCATTAATCATTTTGGCTCATCCTTTTCCTACACTAAGTGGGGGCAATGGGTTAGGTAGCCTTGTCCTCGTATGTCACTTGTCTCTTTTGGCTAGTTTACCTCCTTTCATGTAAACATAAAAGCAAGCTTGGGATGTGGAAAACATGGCTTAAGTTGCCTCACATGTGATGTATTGAGTTTTAGGGGCAGCCCCTTCCTTTTTTCATGATGTAGCTTATTGGAAACATATAACTTGGCATAGGGATTTCCAAATAATATCTCATGTATTCTTCTACTATAAAGAAATTGCTCACAACAATGGTGTTAGCAACCACTTTAACATGGTGGCATACATCAACACTCATGTTTCACTCTTCAATTTTCTTTATTCTTTCAATGCAACCTTTTCTTGGTGGTGTCATTGGGATTGATTTCCTCCAACAGTGCGATATGTCTCTGATTTGTCCTCTCTTGGGGGTCCATTAAGCACAATGTTCCCTAAGATGAGACCTTACATTTTTCCTCTCTTGGATACATTAATCACAATGTTTCCTAAGATGAGACCTTTCACAAATGAAGCAAAATCCCTTTGAACAAAAATAGTTATTTATACATTGTTCATAAGTGTTTGGCATAACCAAACTTGCTAAGCCTTATGAAATGAAAATGTGGACTAGAAGGGCCACCTAGCATAACACACCTTTCTTGTTTGTGGAGCCTTCTTCATTCATAGGAACTTAGCATAATACAACTTGTTAATACCTATGGAGCATACAAAAATATTTTTATTATGGTGCCTTATCGAAGTTGTCAAGAGGATAACATTGGTATGGTATGAGAGGCTAATATGATTCTCTCATTTTCCACCTCATTGGGATAACTCACCTAGTGGATAGAATGAGGTTTCACTACCTAGAGTGAGCACACATATTTTGGGAAAAACTCACCCTGCGGACAACCTAAATTTTTGTGGTCCTACAGTGAGCAACATTTGTTATGGAAAAACAACCATCGCCTCACATTGTGTTGAATAAGTTGTGCTTGATCATTTCTTTTTGTTTATTTTTCTTGGCCTTTGATAGGGTATTATCATGTATCTTTCTTATTGTTGCATACTTAAGTTTCTTGGATGTCTACTTTAGTGTTAGTTTTACATGGGTTCATCCTCTCACTAAAGTGGGGGAAAAATGTAGTAACAGAGAAAGTAAGCCTTTTCCCTTAGTTTGGGATAATCGATATTAAAACTGAATTAATGGTGTCTTGGAATAGTGTTGTAATGTGTTGTACACATTCACATCATTCTAGGACCTTTATTTGAATAATATATACCTTAATTGATACTTTGTAAGAGTATTGTAAAGTGTTGTAACACACTTTCACACTTTTCTAGGATTTATTTACTTAATGAAGGATAATGGGCCCTTTTTCAAACAAATATATATTTAACTTGTAGCTTATTTAGGTATTGTAAAGTGTTTTTAAATACATTCACATTTATCAAGGGTCCGCTTAAGTAATGATGGTTAATTGAGTTTAATTGACCCCTTTAATTCAAATTCAAGCCCCATTTTCAAGGATCTATCCTGACCCCCAATAATTATATTGTATAACATTTAATTTGGATTTTTTTTTCCTAAAAAAGGTTGCTAGGACTAATTCTCTTTAATGGAAAATAACTTCTCTCCACATAGGACACCTTTTTGTTTACATTTTTAAGGTGGGTCCCAAAAATTGTGCTAGGACCCATTCACCTTTAGTGGAAAATGGGTCCTCCTTGAGTAGGACACCCATTTTTGAATTTAATTGTGGTGAGATCCTTATAATTTTAATACCTAAATCTGAAGTCGGCTTCAATTCTTTGAATTTTAGGGTTAATCTCTCAATTTAGAATAAATAAGGGTTTAATTCACAATGTTTCACCTAGAAACTTTGAGAGATCATCCTTATAGAAAATTGGAGTTCACAAGAGCATTACAAGAGAATTCACAAGGCATTGCAAGGAATATTTCTAAATTTTATTGCAGAAATTCAAGATCAATTCATCATGTCAAGGGTTTAATGCTTTCATGCATGTGGCTGAGCTAAGATAGTTAATGTTGCATTAAGGATTTTTTTAAAATAATCATCCTACATCTAAGATGTACATTATTCATGAACACTACATGTTAGATTGTAGATTTGCATTAGAAGACAACATCCAAGGTTATATCAATTTCATTATTTGATATTTCATGCTTCAATTCCTTTATTTCATCATTTAGTTTAATTACCTAAAATCAGTTTGACCGAGGCAATCCCTTGTGCCATAAAAACCAAAATTTCTTTCCTCTTACATGTGTCATTGCAAGTTTTAGGTTGAAGAGAAAGATTTGGAGAAAAATTGGAAAAGTTGTCAAGTTGCAAGATTGCCATTTATAGTGCAAGAACAAAGAAAGGACGCTACAAAATTTATTTAAGACTTTCATAAGTTGATAACTATGGAATTGGAACTACATACATCAAGGAATAGAACCCAAAAATCAGATTTCCAAAACCCTAAAAGGACCTATTCACCACTAAAGGTGAATGAGTCCTTAGTAGGGCTGAAGCAATAACAATCTAGCATTTGGGAGTGATAACTAAGAGGAACAAAACCTTGAAGTCATTTTTTCAAAACCCTCACATGGACCCATTCACCACTAAAGGCGAATGAGTCCTCCATAGCTCAAAAACAACAACTTTTTGGTCAAGTACACAAGTTTTTATGCTCTAAAAACTTCCCCCATAGTTTCTATAATAGTTAGGTAGCATTTTTATTGTTATTTGCATCTTATTTTTCATAATTTGAGGTGTTTAGGGTCTAGGAAAAATCAGTAGTCCATCACATTGTTGATCCTTTTTGGTGGAACCTATTTTCAGTGATGTTAACTAGTTATCAATTGGTTGTTGTTTTCATTAATGTCATATTAATTGTATATGTCAAAGATATTGAGAAAATTTTAATAAGGTTTGATGGTTTTCTCCAGGTTGTGCTTCGAGATTTGTTCCTTTGCTTGTGTGGCTTAGATATATTATTCATGGCTATTGATGGCTGCTATATCTAGAGGGCTTTTGGATCATCATACAGTGTGAGAAATTTTCACCAGTATATATACTATTATTTTTTGTGTATCTAGTTGTGGTTTGGGAGAAATGTAGTTGCTCCAGAATTCTATGATTCATGGTTTCAAAAATTTTGGTTCTAGAAATAAGCTGATATGATCATGTGCAAGTTAATTTTGTTATCTAGAGAGATTGGATTATGTTAAGGTTGCGAGTACTTAATTTTTTAATGTCTTTTACATTGGTATTGGCCAACCTTGTGTTAAAATATACTTTAAAAGATCTTGGAAGAGTGTTGAGGCATGCTAGGACTTATTTAAGACCTCACTAAATGTGTGTTTGGGTCTCCCTCATTCTAATTCCATTGTAGAATGTCTTGAAATAGACCTAATTTGAATTTGTAAATATAAATGGTGTGCGGTCAACCTTGGATGAGTTCCAAGGTTGAAGATTGTATAAATATAAGTTGATATGTTTTTGAAAGATGAATGCAAGAGCAATATAGATGAAAAATAGTGTGTGTTTGATGCGTGTTTTAGTATATTAGTGTGAAATTCAAGTGGAAAATTTCTAGATGCAATGAGTTGAAGGTGTACTCTATCATTCAATCATGTATGCAAGTGTGTGAGAAAACTATGGTCAAAATCTCCTTTGCATTGAGACTATTTTCTTTGTATAAAAAATCTCTTATATCTTATTTTTAATTATGTGGGAGTGAGCTTTGCAAGTGGTTAAGCCTCATTGGACAGTGAGTCCTATTTTGAACAAGAACATCTTGTTTTGGTAGTGAGCCTGTCTGGCAGTGAGCCTTTGTAATCAGTTATGGAATTCTTTATATTGTGAGATAATTCTCGTCATTATGTTTCTCCCATTGGGTTTTTCAAATAAATTTGGTGTTATTGTGTGTAAGGTTTTGCTTCTTTCAGTTTCTTCTTTTACACTTAATGATTAATCACATCAGTAGAGTAAAGGATTTGTGAATGGTTACTAATTTAACTTTTGGTGAAAGTTTTAAATGCTAAAAATTGTTAAAACTTATTCACCCCCCTCTCAGTTGTCTTATTCAAAAATTGGTATCAGATTTGGGTTCTTTGAGAAGATCTTAACCACCTAAGGAAGGTCTGGGCTGTTGAGCAAGATCACTATTGAATGTCTTACATTCTATGGGACTGATTATACCTTCTAGGAGACAATGATGGCAGTATATATAGAATATTGTGGATATGATGTTGAGAAAGCTTATAATACTACATACACTACTCTTGTTAATGGTCCAAGTATGTCTAATGAGATCAAGGCACATGAAGTAAACAATAACATAAATTTTATTCTAAAGAAAAATATTTTCACACTATGAATTAATGAAAGCTACAAATCTAAATATTGTCAAAGAGGTCTGGCATGCATTGTGATAGCAACTAGGGGAGGTCCTACAACCACACAACTCAATCTCAATTGAAACCACAACTTATCAAATGACCAACCCTTCAAATTCTCACTATCTCATCAAATCCAATCAATCCCTTGTAGCACTACAAACTCACTTAGCCGGGTATATCTTTCCAATGATGTCCTCCCAGATATAGACTAGTAGGTTTTCAAACACCCATTAAGACACACAAAAACATACCCCAACCTCTTAATAGGTTACTTTGGAACATTTTCACAAAAATAAGGCAACCACACAAACCTAGACCTCAAATTAGGTCTAATTTACAAACTAAAATGTCTCAAAACTTATTGTCAACCTTCAAAACCCCAACGGAAGTAATCCATTGGTTACAAAACCTAAGAATTCACAATTTTCATCAGGTGAACAGGTCTCCAAAACACCAATCCTCAAAACCCTCCTATTTAAGCAAATAACATAGGGATTATTGAAAAACTCACATCCAAACCTCTCTCAATCTTTCCAACACCTCAAAAAGGTTAAAATACATCTTAATATGATTATTCAATCATTATATAATGTTTCCCCATCCTAATTCATACTTTTCCATATCAAAACCTCACAATTTCACTTGGAAAACACAATTTCCACACCTAGGGCTTTATTCCCAACACACTTTTTGGCCTCCCCTACACACAAAAAATATGTTCACACCATACACTAATTGTATCCACCCATTCCACTAAGTTATAGACATCAAAGAAGGTCGAATGGGTCCATTTTGAAATTTAAATTTACAAAACCCTTAAATCTGGAAACTCATAGGCTGTCTCGGGAAATTGGGCATCTCTAAACTTTATCAAATTGAATATTAGACCCTCAAAATAGATTCAATTTAAAGCTAACACATCTATGTATATTTTCCAAAGTAATTTATATTGAAAGTGGCATTTTTGGAACCATACAGTGACTGCAAATGAACAACTACCAGTAATTTCTACAATAAAATAGAGGTTACTCTCTTTATTTTTGCTTCAAAACTTCAAGATCCATCTTACATCAGTGATTTTCATGCCGTTAATACATATTCCATCGTAAAAACCTCCTACAACCACCTAAACTTCCTTTTCAAATACTTGACCATTGGTATTCAACCAACTTGCAACTTTGCAACTTTTAATTGACAACTTTTGCAACAATGTGCAATATTGCAAAATTAGCATTATTGAACCCCCCTAAACACCTAAGAAGACTCAAAATTGACTGAATATAATATAAAATAGTCTCCAAGACATTATTTAGAAAAAAAAAATGAAAACCTAAAGCCTACTCATCAACATCTTGATTTGACAAACTTTGTTCAATGGTGCTCCTGCACCATACACTTTTCCAAGTCTCTTGCAAAGAATCTTGTGACTTTTCCTCCTTTGTGCTCTACATACCTCTAACCTTCTTGCATTCTTCCATCAGTTACACTTTTTTCTTGATTCACACTATCCTTTTCATTCTTTCCTTGTCTTCATTTGTTTCATGCTCCATTCCTTCACACTTAATTGTTAGGTGTTCCTTAACTTTTCCCCCATCAAATACTCATTTCACACTCTCTTTTACCGTTGCACTCAACCCTCTATCAAATATCATCACTTCCCTCTCTTCCCCATCCTTGGATCTATATCCAATGCATTTGTGAACTTCATCATCTTCTATATCAGACTTGCAAATTTATGTACCATTACTCTTAGGTACCTCTGTCAAACCTGCAAACAATCTTTTCACTATCCTCTCATCCTCACAAACCTTTGTTCCATCATCCTTCAACTTCCTCTTCATTTTCTTCATTACCACAAGGCACATAACCATCCCAACCAATACTCCTTCATTGTTTTCTTGCTTTTTCTCAAGATTTTTACACTCACTCTTTACTGTGCTAACCTGATACACCATTCCCTCTTATTTTTTCTTCCACATAAAGACATTCTTCCTCACAACTGACTACAAATTATCTTCATTTCTTCTATTACTATCCCAACTTTTTCATGCCTTGCATTAGCTATCAAACTCATTTTCTTACCTTCCTCAATATTTACAATCTCTTTTCTCCCAATCATGATGATCTCACCCTACACTTTTGTCTCTTCATTCAATGGAGTTCAAATGAATGTTCTCCCATCGTTTTCAATTGTATATGTATTTTGTCTCCCATTATACATTTTTTACCTATCAAACTATCATGGCCTTCATAAAAAAACATGGCAACAACTCATAGGCAATATGTCACAGACAATCTTATCACTATATCTACCAATTTTAAATTCAACTGAAGCTTGTTCACTCACTACAATGGATTTATTATCACTTACCCATGACACTTTGTATGGCTTTTCTCTAGGTACTCTTTCCAAATTTAGTTTTTATACCATTTCACTAGATACCATATTATCAGTGCATCCAGAATCAACTATAACCTTACATACCTTGTTTTTGTGTTTGCAAGTTGTCCTAAACAATGCTCTTCTTTGAATTAGCTCATTTTCCTTGGATTTCATTAGGATTTGTCTCTTCATAAACAAACTTTCACCTACTTTAGGAGTAGCATGAATACTATTGGAGTTTGAACTTTTAGCTTCATCTTCTTGAACAATTTGTTCTCTCCTTTCTTTTTTCCTTTCTCCTCCACTTGATGTTGAACCAAATTTTTCAAGGAATTTCTAAGAAGGATGACCAAACTCTTGGAAATTGAAACACCTACCTGCAAAAATATTAGGATTCCTTCCACCACCAAATCTTCCCCTTCTACCTCTATAACCACCTCTAAAATCTGCAACTTTCTCATGTCTTTTGTTTGGATCTTCTTGATTCTCATTTGTTTTTCTTGGAGTAGAGAAAGTTTCCCTTCCTCTTGTTATGATGCCTCTTCCTCTAAATGTCTTCTCTTGTCTTCTTTTTACTTTTTCTTTAGCCTTCAATAAATTTTGATAGCATTCTTCTACACTCCTAATATTTTTTAAAGACAATTCATACTGTATATTCAATCTCAAACTACCCAAGTACCTACCAATTTTCTCATCCTCTATCTCATTATGGTTAGATATCATACTTAATTTTGTAAAAGTATTCAAAGCATGCTTTTACATACATTTCCTTTTTCCTTAAACTTTACAACATCTTAAACATCTGAATAGAGTAATAAAAAATGAAAAATTTACCTTTCATCTTGGCTAGAATATTTTCCCATGTTACAATTTTGGATTTACCTTGCTTCATTCTTTCCGAATGAAGATGATTCCACCACAAAAGTGCATGACCTTTAATCTTTGTCTTTGCAATATTGACTCTTTGTTCCTCTGGTATGTCTTCACACTCAAAGTAATTGTCCAAAGAATCTATCCAATCTAGTAACTCTTCTTCATTCAAGTTTCCACCAAACTTTTTAACTTCAATCTTCACCTTATATTTGTCACTTTTGACTACCTTCAACAATTTTTCCATTCTTTGATCTTTAGGATCAAGTTCTTCCTCCATGTCTTCAAACTCTTCCTCATCTTCATCTGAATTACTACTTTCAACTTCTTCTCTTCTGTTACTTGTTTCCAAGGCTCCCAATCTCTCTTTCAATTCTCTGATCTCTCTAATATATTGACCCCTCAAGTCATTCATCTCCTTTTTGAAATTCTTTCCTTTTTGAGGAATCTTCACAATCTTTCCTCTTCACCTTCCAATCTTTCTTTCACAAACTACAATCTTCTTCCACAAAGATTTGCTACCTTTCCTCTGATACAACTTGATAGCAACCAGGGGAAGTCCTACAACCACACAACTCTATCTCAACTAAAACCACAAATTATTAGATCACTAACCCTTCAAATTATCACTATCTCATCAAATCCAATCAATCACTTGCAGCACTACAAAATTTGTTCAATGGTGCTCCTGCACCACATTGGAAAAAGATTAGTGAAGAAGATGAAAATGTTAAAGAAGCAAAGCTACAAAACTTGGAGGCACAATTCGAGATCTTTTGAATGTATGAAGATGAGAATATTAAATCCTATGTACAGAGAGTGGATGAGCTAGTAAGTGGAATGCAAGAAATTGGTGCAATAGTGGATGAATCGAGGATAGTTAAGAAGATTCTCAGAACTCTCCCTAATGCATATAACGAAAAGGTATCTACTATTGAAGAATTTGCAGATTATAAGACCTATACTAAAGATCAGTTGTTGGGTACTCTAACATCATTTGAAATGAGAAATCCAAGCTATAAAAATGGATCAAAGATAGAAAATACGTTGAGGGCTACAAGAGCTAAAGATCCAAATGAAGAGAAATTTTATGAAGTGGAAGCTAACTTTGTAAGAAGAATGAAAAAGGGGTCTGGTAAGTATCAAGGTAAGTTACCTTTCAAATGCTTTAGTTGTAAAGGAATTGGTCATTATGCTTTGAGATGTCATAAAAGACATGAGAAGAATATACAAAGAGAAAGAAAATATAACAAAGGAAAAATGATCAAAAGAGCATATTATGTGAATGAAGATGATGGTATTTCCAATGAAGAATCTGATTATGGAGATTTTGATGATAATAAATGTTTGTTCTTGGCTATAAAAGATGAATCTAATCTCACTAATACTGAAAGATAGGTGAAGATAAGTGCTATGGAGAAAGTTGAAGATATTGTAATATCTGCTCCTCACGTTGAACAAGAAAAGAACTACTAGTTTATTGATAGTGGTTGTTCACATCACATGACTAGTGATAAGAGTAAGTTTGTTAAAATTGAAAAATATGATGTGTCTTACTTAATTTTGGAGATGATTATCAGACTTGTGGGATAGGTATAGTCAGTTTTGATGGGTAGCATAATATTGATGATGTCTACTATGTTAAAGGTTTAAGGAATAATCTCTTGAGTTTTGGATATATGTGTAGTAAATGATATAATAATGTGTTCAAGGATGAGAAATGTGAATAAGGAAAGGATATGAAACAATTATTACTATTGGAAAGAAGTCTAAAGGAAATATTTATCAACTTAAGGGTGTTGATGGACATTGCTTTATGTCTCAGATTAATAATAGTTGGTTATGGAATCAGAGAATGTGTCATATTAATTTTGAAAATATGGTAAGAATTAGTATTGTACAAGTTGTGAGATATTTATGAAGGATTACAAACCCTATTAATGCTATTTGCAAGGATTTTCAATTTGGAAAGAAAGCAAGAAATAACTTTAGGTCAAAGGAAAAATATATGATTAGACTACTAGATTTGATTCATATAGATCTTTGTTGTCCTACAAGAGTGATAATCCTATAAGATGATGGGTATTTTATGCTTTTTATTGATGATTATTCTAGATTTACATGGGATACATTTCTTAGAGAAAAATATAATGCATTACAAAAATTCAAGGTATTGAAATCTATGGTTGAAAATGAAATGGATATGAAAATAAAATGTTTGAGGTCTAACAGATGTGGAGAATTCACCTCCAACGAGTTTAATGTGTTTTGTAAAGCACATGGAGTAAGAAGACAATTGTTTGCTCCAAGAACTCCTCAGTAGAGTGGAGTTGTTGAAAGGAAGAATAGAATGGTTCAAGAAGTTAAGTTTATGGAGAGAAGCAATTCACATTATTGATTTTTTTTAATTGAGTTCAAGAAAAATATAATAGTACTAATACTCCCTATGAGCTATGGTATGAAAATATTCCTACTATAAAGTATTTCAAGGTATTTGGAAGTAGATGTTATATCCGAAGAGATGAAGAAAATTTAGGAAAGTTTGATACAAGATGTGATGAGGGTATTTTCCTTGGATATTCCCTTAGAATCAAAGATTACAGATTCTACAATAAAAGATTGAGAAATATTGTATAGAGCACAAATGTCAAGGTTGATGACACATTGAAGAATTTAATTGGACTTGCTGGTTATATATTAGATGAACCTAATTACATAGAAGTAGAAGATGTTGTGGAAGAACAAGAAAAGAAGAATGAAGAAGAAGCTTTGGTGGTGTCCCAAAAGACATAAATATGTGCAAAAGAATTATTTAGAAGATTAAATCATTAGAGACAAGAGAAAAGGAGTATTGACAAGAAGTAGAGCTACTGGTGCTGCTGAAATAAATTTCTGTTTACTTTCTGAATTTGAACCTAATATAGTGAGTGAAGCATGTAAATATGAACATTGGATGAGATAAATGAAATATGCTAACCAATTTTTTTGAAGGAATAACACAAAATAACCAGCAATAGATGATTGGATTAGCGTTAGCCTCAAATCAAAATCTAAACTTGAATGGAAGATACTGAACTTGAACTGAAGAAACTGAACTTGAATAGAAGAACTACTCAACGTCAATAATGTGCACTCAAGATCCCACTGAGGGCGAGGTGATAACATATGACGGAGTCTAGAAATTGAAATTAAGAACTATTAGGTGGATAACCAGCCATGAGAAACAATTCCACGCTACCACCAAATAGTGGGGGGAAAAGATTACAAAATAAAGCAATTCATCTGCTACGGCGGGCATCCACAGAACTATGGGGATTCACCACTATGAGTGGGTATAAGTTATTACAATAAAATTAACCACACTGGCGGTAAACCATCCAGGGGACTTATGTGAGAAGATACAGAAAGAAATTGCAGCAATTAAAAACTGGAATAGTACTACTGTTTGTAGTTTGTACAAATGAATAATAACTTGCAAATTACTTAGAAATTACAATAATCTTCAAACACAAGATGGATAGATTTTTTTCAATGTTTGTAGAACTTTCTAACAGCAGATAATAAATCAGAAATCAGAACTACTACAATCTGATACAAAACTGTGAAACTAGAAATATCAATCTGCAACTATGAGAATCAATGAAATCTTCATAACTCACTCAATTCTTCTTTGAATGGCGTGAAACGAGTTGCAAATGCCCCTTACAAGTCTAGCGCCCATGTTAGAATCTAGAAACAACAACCAAAGTCCTTAATTTATTTGGCACGAATCCCAATGCAGCTCTAAATGGTACGGCCCCCTTAGAAAATTGACTTTGCAATATAAAATCAACAACTTCAAAATAAAATCTGATTTTTGGTGGAAGTTGGCACCTCCAGTCAACAATTAGATTGCTCAAACACCCAGAACTAAATAAAAATCACTCAGCAAGATATAAATAGAAAACAGCTTCAGCTGTAGCAAAACCAGGAACTTCAAAACTGTAGAATTCACCAAATTTCTCAATCTTTGTTGCTCAATCTACTAGTCTGATGTGAGAAGCAGCAATGTTCCAACTAGGTGTTGTATTTCAAACACGAAATTGGGAATGGGCTAGGAGGTAGCATCCTCGAAGCAATAGCCAAATGTCCATAGTCATTTTGACAGCATAACAATAAGGTAATTGATGGATATCCAATGCTGGAGTCATGTCTTCATTTTATAAGAATTGAGAAACTCTTCAACTTCCTCAATGGTACGCCAAAAGACAACTATTTGAATTCTCCTTATTTTCAAATTTCATAAAATAATATTCCTTATAAAGTGGCGTCCACTTTCCTCCAAGCATAATATTCAAAAATATAAAATATTAATATCACCTTATGACAAGGCGTACCCTTCAAGTCCCTTTTTTTAAAACAACTTACAAGTTGTATCCTTAGGCCAAGGGGGTCAAATGAAAAATATAACACTTATGCCAATACTTAGTAAATTTCAACAATTAAGGCTTGAGAGGAAGATATTGAAACAACCAATAACATGCTCAATTGAAGAGATGACTGAAGACAACCAACTGCATACTGCCACAACTATTATTTACTAAAAATAGTAAATAAAATGAAATGCTACAAAAGCCAGGCCCATGAAACCCTAATTTCCACCTCATTCCAGTCTACGGGTTCCGGAATAGACTGAAGAATACCAATGCTGATCACTGATGAGAAGGGGACATTACAGTCCGCTCTCCTCGAAATTGCTTGTCCCCAAGCAACTGCAAAGATGGATGCAACAAAATCTGTTCACCTTCCCACGTAGCATCTTCAATAGGAAAATTCCTCCATCTAACCAAATATTCTTTGATTGTCCTTCTTCTCAAAGAACGTTCTCTAGTGTCAAGGATCTCTTCTGGAATCAACACTAAATGACCTTCCTCATCCAATGGAGGTAATTCTGATGTAGCCACCACATTGTGTCCAATTACCTTCTTGAGGCGAGACACATGAAAAACATTATGTATTTTTCTTTCAGTTGGAAGTTCCAACTCATAAGCAACTTCTCCAATCCTTTTGGTGATTTTGAAAGGACCATAAAAGTGTGGCTTCAACTTTTCTGCACCACTCTTCTTGAGAGAAGATTGTCTATATGGCTGAAGCCTCAAATAGACCATGTCCCCAACTTCAAAAGACCTTTCCACACGCTGCTGATCAACGTATAACTTCTGCTAATTTTGAGCTTGTTGCAGATTTTCCTTAAGAGTTTTCAAGATGTCTTGGCTTTGTTGTAACATATCCAATGCTTGTGGGGCTCTACTATCACCAAACACTAGATCAACAAAGTTAGTAGCCTCATAACCATAAAGAGCCTTAAAAGGAGACATCTTAATTGACATGTGATAAGAAGAGTTGTAACAATACTCTCCTAAATGAAGCCATTTAATCCAAGCTCGCTGCTGTCCTGAAACATAGTTCCTTAAGTAGCCCTCTAACCACTTGTTAACAATTTCTGACTGCCCATCGGTTTGTGGGTGATAACTTGTGCTTGGAGTAAGCACTGTCCCACTCAATCTGAAGATCTCCTGCCAAAAAACACTTAGGAACTTGCTGTCCCTATCACTGACAATTGTTCTAGGCAACCCATGCAAACGAAACACTTCTCTAAAAAACAACTCAGCCACTTGAGCTGCTGTAAATGAAGTGGTAACAGCAAAGAAATGAGCAAATTTTGTTAGTCTATCAACCACAACAAATATACAATCACGTCCTTGCACCTTGGGCAACCCTGTGATAAAATCCATGGCAATACTTTCCCACTTCTGATTCGGAATAGGAAAGGGTTGAAGCAGACCAGCAGGAAAAGAGTGTTCATTTTTATTCCTTTGACAAATAGGACACTCTCTAATGTAATTCAAGACTTCATCTTTCAAACCTTTCCAAGTGAACCTTTCACGAATCTGCTTATAAGTCTTGAAAATTCCTTGATGACCAGCAAGGGGAACATCATGAAAAGATTGTAGAATATTTTTCTTAAGCTTAGATTCTTGCACTAAAAAGATTCTATCTTTGTAATAAATTAATCCATCAACCAACTTATACCTTTCATCAACCAAATGACCTTCTAACAAGCTGGTTGCAAACTGATTTTTAACATAATCAGCAGCAATTAATTCTTTCCAATCAGCTGATAACTCACAAATTGATTGCAAATGAGGCCTTCTAGAGAGAGCATCAACAACTATATTATTTTTTCCTTTGACATATTCAATGTCAAAGTCATATGCTTGGAGTTTACTTACCCATTTTTGCTGCCTTTCATTCAATTCCTTTTGGCGCATAAAATGTTTAAGACTGTTGTGATCAGTCTTAACAACAAATTTACTTCCCACCAAGTATTGACAGAATTTAGACAAAGCATGCATGATGGCAAGCATCTCTTTGTCATAAATAGAGTAAGTTTTTTCTGCCCCTCTCAACTTTCTACTCTCGAAGACAATAGGATGTTTGTCTTGCATTAGGACAGCTCCAACTCCTTCTCCTGAAGCATCACATTGTAATTCAAAAGGTTTTGAAAAATCCGGAAGTGCCAACACTGGACACGAACTCATGATTTGTTTAAACTTATCAAAAACCTCTTGTGCTTGCTTAGTCCAAAGAAAAGCTCCTTTCTTTGTAAGATCTGTCAAAGGTGCAGCTTGATGAGAATAACCTTTTACAAATCTTCTATAGAATCCACATAACCCTAAAAACCCTCTCAAATGGGAAATGTTCTTTGGAGTTGGCCAATCAAGAATGGCCCTTATCTTTTCTGGATCCACTTTCACCCCCTTTGAACTGATAATGTGGCCAAGGTATAAAAGTTCTTCCATCCCAAACTCACACTTAGATTCTTTGGCGAATAGACATTTCGCCTCTAAAATGGTAAGCACTTCTTCCAAATGCTTAAGGTGCTCTTCCCATGACTTACTGAATATGAGAATATCGTCAAAGAAGATGAGCACAAACTTCCTCAACTACTGTCTAAAAATCTTGTTCATACAAGATTGGAATGTGGCTGGAGCATTTGTCAAACCAAAAGGCATGACAAGAAATTCAAAATGCCCAAAGTGGCATCTAAATGCTGTCTTTTCTATATCCTCCTCCCTCATTCTGATTTGGTGATAGCCCGAACGAAGATCAATCTTTGAGAAGAACATTTCCCCATGGATCTCATCAATAAGCTCATCAATCCTAGGGATAGGATATTTATTCTTGATGGTTTTCTGATTTAATGCGCGATAGTCAACACACATACGCATTGTACCATCTTTCTTTTTGACCAGCACTACTGCTGAAGAAAATGGACTCTTGCTTGGTCTAATAAAACCACTTTCCAACAGCTCCTTGATGGCTTTTTCAATTTCATCTTTCTGCCTCTTTGGATAGTGGTAAGGTGTAGTAATGACTGGTTTTGCTCCTTCTTCTAACTCAATCACATGTTCAGAACCTCTTTTAGGAGGTCTTCCAGGAGGTAAGCTTTCAAAGACTTTACTTTTCTTTAAAAGTAAGGCTTGAATATCAGGATGATATTGCCTTTTTTCCTCAACCAGATCAGCTGGTAAAACCATACATTCAGCAGCCCATTCAACTTGATCATGGCGGATCAGCCTTTCCATCCTTTTCAAAGACACAATTCGAGGGCATCCATTTGACATCCCTCTTAAAACAACCTTCCTTCCATTAGACTGAAATTTCAGCTCCATGGTTTGCAAATTCAATGTGATCTCACCAAGAGATCGCAGCCATTGTATGCCCAACACAACATCAGTGTCTCCTATACCCACCACATAAAAATCATCCTTAATTTCATGATTCCCTAATTGCAAGGATAAATTAGGAATTCTTTTTGTGCAAGACATAGTGAATCCATCAGCAACCATTACTTTGAAACCATCAAAGTCTTCAGTCTTCAAACCTTTTCTAGCTACTAGCCCTTCATCAATAAAATTGTGAGTTGCTCCAGTATCAATTAGAGCAACTATTCTTTGTGAATTTACCACTCCATGAACCCTAAATGATTCATTCTTTTGAAAAATAGATAGTTGTGCAAAAGCACTACCATCTCCAACCTCTTCGGACTTATCTTCTTGAACCTCTTCACCTTCACTACTTGCTGATTCGTATTGCTGATCAGACGAATCAGATTCTGATCCATAATCAGAATAGCCCTCCATTCGAACTACTTTGCCTCTTCCATAGCAATGGTGGCCTTTCACCCAAGGCTCACGACAAGTGAAGCAAACTCCATCCTTTCTAAGCTGTTCTTTAAGCTCTTCGGACAACCTTGGTGGGAACTTCTTGGGCAGATTTGAAGAAGGTTTTTTATCTTTCTTATGGCTGAAAGGTTTTGAGTTAAACTTAGGCCTTGGGGCTGCTAACTCCATGCTCCTAGCTTTCTTGATAGCTTCATCCAGCGTTGGAGGATCAAATGCTTTGACCCACCCCTTCAAAGGCTCCATTAAACCTTCAGCAAAAAGAACTACTAATCTTCTTTCAGTAATGTTTGGCACCATTACTGACAACCTTTGAAAATCAGCCACAGAACTATCTAAAGATCCTTGCTGTTTTAATTGTGCCAATTCTCTAAATCTTAGTTCGGGATCTTTGGTGTCAAATCTTTCAATCAATTTGTTTGTAAACTCAGCATATGTGTGAATGAGGTTATGGCCAAGAGTGACCAATCCATGAGTCCACCATTCATGAGCCATTCCATCTAAATGTAAGGTAGAAAATTTGATAGCATCCTCTTCCGGCATAGGTCTAAGAGAGAGGTAGTTATCTAATTTTTGAACCCATGACCTGGCTGTATACTTATTGCTACCATCAAAATGTTCCAAGGTGATCTTTCCCAATGCTTGGTAAAAATCATTTCTAGGGGCTGTAGGAGGACGTTGATCATTTCTTCCACCATTTCTCCGACTCCTTTGATTCATGAATTGATCAAAGGTCCAAGCTCCTCTCAATTCAAGAGTTAAAGAAACATATTCCATATACGCTTGACGAGCGTCATCAGCAAAATTTGGAGTAGCCTCAACTGGTTGTTGCTCTTCCCTTGGTGTGAAAACAGGAAAAAGGGGTCTAGAGGATGACCCACTATGAATTGCAGTATGTTGACCTACAATTCTGTCTCTAGTATTTACCTCAGGACTGCCACCATTATTATTTCCATTTACTCCACTACTTTCTCCAGCTGAGTTATTTTGGGGCTGAATAATACTCTGAGCTACTTGCTGATCCAACTTGGATAATAAACGGGACATCATGTCTATCATCCCGTCAAACTTTTTTTCCACTCTATCCCTCTCTTCATTATCTCTTCTTACTGAATCTGACATTATTACTGTTGTGTGATCAACCACTTCCACTGAATTATCTAAACCTTCCACTGTTTTACCAAGGTCTCTTAGAACTGCTGAGAAGGTATCTGCCTCAGGAACGGGTGGAAACTGATGCTGATTTCTGGCCTGACTTCTAGTGTATGGCCTAGTGTCTTTTTCACTCATCAGTTAACCACTGCAATTTGCCACAGGATGGCAGGGTCTTCTGCTCTGATACCACTGAAATATGCTAACCAATTTTTTTGAAGGAATAACACAAAATAACCAGCAATAGATGATTGGATTAGCGTTAGCCTCAAATCAAAATCTGAACTTGAATGGAAGATACTAAACTTGAACTGAAGAAACTGAACTTGAATAGAAGAACTACTCAACGTCAAGAATGTGCACTCAAGATCCCACTGAGGGCGAGGTGCTAACATATGACAGAGTCTAGAAATTGAAATTAAGAACTATTAGGCGGATAACCAGTCATGAGAAACAATTCCACGCTACCACCAAACAGTGGGGGGAAAAGATTACAAAATAAAGCAATTCATCCGCTGCGGCGGGCATCCACAGAACTGTGGGGATTCACCACTATGAGTGGGTATAAGTTATTACAATAAAATTAACCACACTGGCGGTAAACCATCCAGGGGACTTATGTGAGAAGATACAGAAAGAAATTGCAGCAATTAAAAACTGGAACAGTACTACTATTTGCAGTTTGTACAAATGAATAATAAGCTGCAAATTACTTAGAAATTACAATAATCTTCAAACACAAGATGGATAGATGTTTTTCAATGTTTGTAGAACTTTCTAACAGCAGATAATAAATCTGAAATCAGAACTACTACAATCTGATACAAAACTGTGAAACTGGAAATATCAATCTGCAACTATGAGAATCAATGAAATCTTCATAACTCACTCAATTCTTCTCCGAATGACGTGAAACGAGTTTCAAATGCACCTTACAAGTCTGGCGCCCAAGTTAGAATCCAGAAACAGCAACCAAAGTCCTTAATTTATTTGGTATGAATCCCAATGCAGCTCTAAATGGTACGGCCCCTTGAGAAAATCGACTTTGCAATATAAAATCAACAACTTCAAAATAAAATATGATTTTTGGTGGAAGTTGGCGCCTCCAGTCAACAATTGGATTGCTCAAACACACAGAACTAAATAAAAATCACTCAGCAAGATATGAACAGAAAACAGCTTCAGCTGTAGCAAAACCAGGAACTTCAAAACTGTAGAATTCACCAAATTTCTCAATCTTTGTTGCTCAATCTGCTAGTTTGATGTGAGAAGCAGCAATGTTCCAACTAGGTGTTGTATTTCAAACATGAAATTGGGAATGGGCTAGGAGGTAGCATCCTCGAAGCAATAGCAAAATGTCCATAGTCATTTTGACAGCATAACAATAAGGTAATTGATGGATATCCAATGCTGGAGTCATGTCTTCATTTTATAAGAATTGAGAAACTCTTCAACTTCCTCAATGGTACGCCAAAAGACAACTATTTGAATTCTCCTTATTTTCAAATTTCATAAAATAATATTCCTCATAAAGTGGCGTCCACTTTCCTCCAAGCATAAATTCAAAAATATAAAATATTAATATCACCTTATGACAAGGCGTACCCTTCAAGTCCCCTTTTTTTAAAACAACTTACAAGTTGTATCCTTAGGCCAAGGGGGTCAATTGAAAAATATAACACTTATGCCAATACTTAGTAAATTTCAACAATTAAGGCTTGAGAGGAAGATATTGAAACAACCAATAACATGCTCAATTGAAGAGATGACTGAAGACAACCAACTGCATACTGCCACAACTATTATTTAATAAAAATAGTAAATAAAATGAAATGCTACAAAAGCCAGGCCCATGAAACCATAATTTCCACCTCATTCCAGTCTACGGGTTCCGGAATAGACTGAAGAATACCAATGCTGATCACTAATGAGAAGGGGACATTACAATAAATGGAAGAACTTATGCAAATTGAGAAAAATCAAAACTATGAATTGGTTCCTAGACCGGAAGATAAAAACATAATTGGATCAAAATGGGTATTCAGAGACAAGTTGAATGAGAATGGAGAAGTGGTTAGAAATAAGGCAAGGCTTGTGTGTAAGGGTTACTCACAAGCATACGGTATATATTTTCAAGAGATATTTTCTCAGGTGGGAAGGATGGAAGCTATAAGAATGTTTTTGGCATTTGCTGCACATAAGGTTTTGAAAGATTATTAGATGGATGTAATGTCTATATTTTTGAATGGTGAGTTGGAAGAAGAAGTTTACATGGAACAACTGAAAGTATTTCAATTTTAAAATCAACCATCCATGGTCCAAAAATTAAAAAAAAACTCTATGTGGATTGAAGAAAACTCCTAGAGCTTGGTATGCAAGGTTGGAGATATATTTAATTCAACAAGGTTTCTATAAAGGTATGATAGATAGCAATCTATATTTCAAAATTGAAAATGATAAAATATTGATAGTGGTTTTTTATATTGATGATATTATCTTTGGAGGAAATGAAATAGTGTGAAAAAATTTTGGTGAAGAAATTTTAAAAGAGTTTGAGATGTCTATGTTTGGTGAGATGAATTTCTTTATTGGGCTGCAAATCAATGAAACAAAAAAAGGGATTTTTATTTCACTGTCGAAGTATGTAAAAGAAATGTTGAAGAAGTTTGGGATGGATGGTTCCAAACCTGTATGCAATCCTATGGTCACTAGCTACAAACTATGTAAAGATGATGATTCATGTAAGGTTGATCAAAGAAAATGCATATCTATGATTGAAGTCCACTATTGTATTTAACTACTACTAGACTAGATATCATGCATGTAGTTTGTCTTGTGGATAGATTTCAAGAAGAACCTAAAGAAACACATGTTGTTGTTGTTAAGAGGATATTCAAATATTTGAATGGAGCTCTAGATTATGGCTTGTGGTATCTTAGGGATACTAATTTTACACTAAGTTCTTATACCAATGTAGATTCGGCAAGTTGTGTTGATGAAAAAAAAAGTATAAGTGGTGGTGTATTCTTTCTTGGTTGCAGATTGGTGTCATGGTTAACTAGAAATCATGATTTATTTTCCTTATCCACTAGAAAGGCTGAGCATATTGCTGCAATATCTTGCTACACACAAGTTTTATGGATGAAATAGACATTGAAAGATATCAAAGTAATGTATAATTATCGCATTTCTATCTTCTTTGATAATACAAGTGCAATTCAAATTTCAAAGAATCCAAAAAAGTTGTGAAACAAAACCATAAAATGGCTAGGCACAATGCCATTATTATCAATGCTATGTCCAAAAAGCTGGAAAAAACATACCAGGGTTCATTGGTTGTTGATTTGGAAGAGAACAAGGAAAGTAAGAACGAGGATCAAGGTATTTCGAAAAGGACCCATGCCAATCTCAAAAGGAAAGTGCCTCCCACTACCCAAATGGTTCAAATCTTAAAGAGGGGGGTTCAGGATATGAACGAGTTGGAAGTTGAGACTGTAGAATTATTAAAGACACAAATTTAGCTATTGCTGGCTTTTTTTCTGGTTTTTTTGGTTATGTGGCCTTTGTTGTCCTTTTTGGTGGCTGTAGTCTTTTACTGTTGTTATTTTTACATCCTTTCTAACTTTGGTGTCTTTAATGACTCTATCTTTATTTTGTAAACTTCATGGTTTTGGGTCCCTATAAAACCCATTTTTTCCTCTTTCAAAAACATTTCAAAGAATCTAGTGATGTGCTCAAGGATAAAGCATATATCAATAAGGTATCACTTTTTGAGAGATATGTTGTGGAGAATGAATTAAATCTTGAGTATGTACCTACAAAGGGTCAGGTTGTTAACATATTCACTAAGGCTCTTCATAAAGATACTTTTAAGTATCTCTAGGAGAAGTTAGGGGTTATTGCCCCTCTTTTCTTGAACTAGATGCATATGGATATGTATCATCTTAGTGGGTCTATGGATCTATCATCTTTATGGATTGATGTTGATTTCTACCTCTTAGTGGGAGTAGGTAGTGTCACATGTTGTCATTATAGATATTTTTGAGTGTAATCCTAAGTGGGAGAATTCTATAATAGTAATGTTCTTAAAGTTAAAGAGGAAAATAATTGAAAATATCTTTTTCCTTTTCCATTGATGTCAAAGGGGGAGAAAGTATCATGTAAAAAAAAAAGTAAGGGGGAGAAAGAATTCTTGGAATGGTTGATGGTTTAGAGATATTGTGTTGTATTTGATGGCTTTTAACATCATTTGTTGTCATCAATGAAAAAGGGGGAGAATGTTGCAAGTATGAAGGTGTTGTCATTGATTTCAACTAGTTATCAACTCTTTTTTTGTCATTGATGTCATATTGATTATATATGTTGAGGATATTGAGAAAATTGTAATAAGGAAGGTTTGATGGTTTTCTCTAAGTTGTGCTTTGGGATGTGTTCCTATGCTTCTATGGTTCAGATATATTGTTCATTGTTATTGATGGTTTCTATATCCATAATTTTGGCTTTTGGATCATTGTACAGTGTGAGATAATTTCACCAACATGTGTACTATGCTTTCTGTGTATCTGGCTATGGTCTAGGAGAAATGTAGTTGCTCTAGATTTCTCTGATTCATGGTTTTAGGACTTGCAATTATAGAAATAAGATAATATTACCATGTTCATGTTAATTTTGTTATCAAGAGAGATTGGATCATGTTAAGGTTGTGTGTGCATAATTATTTTATTTGTTTTACATGCGTATTGGTTGAACTTGTGTTAAACATTACTTGCGAAGAACACTGAAGCATGTTGAGGCATGTTGGGAGAGGCATGTTGGGACTTATTCAGGTCCTCACTAAATTTTTTTTTGGTCACCCTCATTCTAATTCCACCATAGAATGTTTTGCACTAACCTAATTTTAATTTGTAAATACAAATGGTGTGTTGCCAACCTTGAATGATTTTCAAGGTTGAAGGCAGTATAAATATAAGTCGAGATGTTTGTGAAAGATGAATGCAAGAGGAAGACAAATGCAAGATAGATGCAAAATAGTGTTTGTATGATACGAATTTGAGCAAATCAATTTGAAATTCAATTGATTAGTTTCTAAAGGTTGTGAGATGGAGGTATAATCTATCATTTAAGCATGTCTACAAGTGTGTGAGCAAACTATGGTGGAAATCTCTATTTCATTGAGACTATTTTCTTTCTATAACAAATCTCTTATATCTTCTTTGTAATTTTGTGGTAGTGAGACCTCTAGGTAGTTAACCCTCATTGGATAGTGAGTCTTGTTTTGGACAAGTAAGCCCTATTTTGGTAGTGAGCCTTTGTAATTGGTTTTGGAATTATTTATATTGTGATATAATCCTCATTGTGGATTCTCCCTCATTGGGTTTTCCATGTAAATCTTGTGTTATTGTGTGTATGCTTTGCTTCTTTCAGTTTCTACTTTTACACTTAATGATTAATCACATCATAAGAGTAAAGGATTTGTGAATGGTTATTGATCTAACTTTTGGTGAAAGTTTTAAAGGTTAAAAATTGCTATAACTGATTCACCCCCCTCTCATTTTTCTAGTTCAATAAAATTAACCTCAGTTAATTAATAAATCCCATGATTAGTGTGAAAGTGTAAAAAAAGGAACAATTAAGTCCATTTACTTTAAAAGGACCCTAAACTTAATGTGAATGTGTATAACACATTAAAAAACTAAATTAAGGAATAATTGGGCTCATTTAATATTAATTATTGCCAAATTATGTGAGAAAAATGGATACTTTTTTTGACACTATGTCTAGCCCCCACTTTAGCGGCCATATGATTCTACGTGCATGTGTAATCTAAAGGAATTAAAATTTATAGAAAGGATACTTATATTGATTCCTTAGGGATAATTAATCCCCCACTATAGTTACCTACGAAACCATAATGTTAAGGACCACATCCCACAACACAAATTCATTAGCATTTCAAAAATGCTCTTATCAAACTTCTATGTAGAATTGAATTTGAATATAGATGTATGCCCTCATTTGATTCCACTTACTTTATGGAGGTGAAATCATGGTGAATACAAAACCACATCAAATTACTCAAGTCGTATCATGGGGTATTTCAAAGTACCATACAACATAGTGATATACATTTGAACCTAGCCCATGAGCGAGGATTTTGATGAGATAGAGGAGGATCCAGTTTCCCCCAACATGCGAGACACACCCATTACCAAGGTTACTAGATCACATGTGGTGGCTACATTAGAGACCCGTGCTCACGAGTGTGAGGATGCCAACAGTAACGGGATATCCACACCTCCCACACAGAGGGGGGTCATTGTTGTATGGTTATACTTTGATAGGAAGACTAGAGATTGAGGTGATGATTTGATATTTATGTTATTGTTATGCTCTTTAATTTTTTGTATATGATATAAATATACATATATATATGTCATGATGTGTACTCATATCTTTTATGTTTCCCATATTACAAGGTCCACACAAGAGTCGTGTTAGCTCTATCAATGTGTTACCATAGAGATGATGCCTACACTATGCATGGATGATGATATACCCTCAAAGTATGTTCCCCCACCTTCTATAGGGAAACACACATATATCTTCAAGTATTTTTCTACATTGAGCATAGTGTAGGAGAGCATGACCAAATGTGTCAACCTATCTATAGGATAGATTTTTATACTGTAGATAGCATTGGATGAGCTTTGAGCCTCTAAAGGTCCATCAGATAGTAGAAAAAATTTCATTCTCTGAGTGGAAATCTCAAGGATGGAGAGAGATATTGCTAGGCTATACGAAAAGAGGCATCACATAGAGTAGGAGCATGTTGAGGAACTCATATGAGAGGTAGATATGAGAGGAGAGGTGTGGGGACTATAGGAAACCATGTGGTCCTTGAATAGGACACAATCACATACCATTGTCTCCTGATAGGGGCAACCACTAGGTGTTGGAGGTTGAGTAGTCGCAGGCCCTATTAACATTGTATTCATTGATATATGTACTTGAAATTTTGATTATATATATGATAAATGAGCATTGATGCTTACGTTTTATGATCTTATGTTGAACTAAATGTCAGTGTGATTTATTAAATATCCTTTATAGGAATGTTTAATAAATATCTCCATGATTTAATGTTTATGTCATCTAATTAAAAAAAAATCAATTTATCTTAGATACTACATTGTGATGAAGTATGCTATGTTAACTTAAAATTCACCTATGATCTATAGCATTAAATGCATGTAAGGATCTAAAATAAAATAACGCATAGGATTTTATTTTAAATAGTATGGAAACTAAAGTAATAATTCAAAATAATTGAACAATCACTTTAGACTCTAAGACACACTAAATTATTATTTTTCAAAGAATGAAGCAATGTGAGATAATATACAATACCATCTACCTAATCTAATAACACTACTTTAACATGTTATTCAAAAGAAAGAGAACTAAGTGTAATACCAATGCAAACAGACATAATTAATAGGTTCTTTTAGTGGTGTACCATCCATTTATGTTAATGTGTAGGCTTCAAACCCATAGTTTTCTTTGATTACATAAGGTTTGTTAGCTCTCAAAAACACAGGCTGAATGCCTCAAGAGGCTGCCAATCTCTTGATATGATTTAAGGTAACAGACAAGGCCAAGAGAACTCAACCTTCTACTCTTCAAGTGCTACTAAACCCAGGCGGGTGTACCTTTTGAATTGAGCATACTTATCTTATGATTAGCCTTCTAAAATGCTTTGTCCACAATGGTAGATAACATTGAACAAATGAAGCCAAACTTGATAGCAATCATCAGATCTAAATCCTAAAATGCTTAATAAATAGATATAAAGAAACTGAATGAATTCAAATGATGAAATTGCAGAGACCAGTGCCCTATTAGGTATGTTGAGTCAGATGAAACATAAGTGAGCAACTTATTTTGGTAGAAAATGAAATTGCAGGCATATGATCTATTCATAACTTGTATAAACAAATGCAATATTATGACCACTGAGATCTAATTTAATACTCCAAATGAATCTTCTTGATTACTGTGATCAACATAAAGGATTTAATCTCTACTTGAGAGAACTAGTTAATTAACCACACAAATGTAGCAAATGTGCACAAATAAACTAAGAATAAACTTGTTATTCCAATTTAAACAACCAGGAAAAATCAAATTGGAGACAACTTTAGCAATACTTTTCAACAAACTTGACAAACAATTGATACCAAAAATAACCTACCACACCAGCTGATTCACATTGAATTCACCATTTAAAACATGCACATAATCTTTGATAATCGAAAATTATTCTATTGTAGACATTCCTAACTACTGTATATATCTATGTTCTGATGATCCTTCAATTACAATTGAGGGGCATATTTATACCCAGCATTAGAAAATAAATCAATTTGAAACTCCATGTCGACCTAGCACAAAATTCAGGCTCCAACAATGTCGACCTGCAATGGTCACCAAACGTATTCATGTTCGCCACGACATTTGAATCCCTATTTTATTCACCAACCATTCACCAAGATAGTCTTGAAGGCATGTTGAAGTCAAAATATCGCTTATCACTTTCTACCCCTATTCCCCTGTTCCCTGTGTTATCCGCCTTCACCGTGACCATCTGAGTCATGGAGATATCATATCAAGAACCCCTAGTCATACCGAGAGAACATATATGTTACATTTGTTCCAATCGTTGAGACACAAGAGTCCCTCTCACCAATGAGCTCTTTGTTTGATTCAGTGTTGCTGTGACATTCAACCATCGGCAAGATGCTATAGAGAATACACATTGTTTCACCGAAAATTCCACACAAAACACTTTGGTCACTGTGACTTAAATTTTTTCTCGCCTATGAGTCCATACATCTCATACATGTCACTATAACTTCCAACCCTTGGGGGAACCTCTTGTAGACTATACATTGCTTCACCGAAACACCCTGAGCACATACCAATTAGCCAAGATAAGATAATACTTTTTCTGAAATCCATTGGTTAGATTTTGTCGGCAAGACCCGACGGGCTCACCAAGACTTAACACCAAAGCTCACAAGTATTACCAAAGTTTATGTTATAGTTGTTGGTCGGTGAGACACCCTTGGGTTCGCTATGACTTCCACCGAAGATCCTAACTTATGCCAATAAGATAATTTTGTTCCTCCAATCAGCGAGACATGATGAGTTCAGTGAGAGCTTCCCCCGAGGACAAAACTTATGCCGATATGTTGTATCCTTCCACTGTCGTTTGGCAAGACAAGAAGAACTCACTGAGACACAATGCCAATATCGCCTAGCTTCATCGATGAATCCTCATATGTGCAAGTTGGTGAGACCTAATCAATTTGGGGAGACCTCACACAGATGAAAATACTTATGCCGATATACCACTCCTCAGTCACTAAAACAACATGAAAGTCATGTTGATAACTACTGGTGAGTAAGCTCCAATCACCATGACACAAAAAACATCTTGTCGATAGGCAACACAAATGTTTTATCAAAAAAATTAGATCGGGGAGACCTAGATATTGTCACTCTGATAAGCCTCCAGCAAAAAAATGTTAGAAAAGATGCATGACTGGATGGATTCAAAGGGGTTATATGGGTAGAAAATGAGTGAAATATGCACACGGTATGACCAATCTGGAAATTTATGAGTAAAATGAACATGTAAATCACCAGATTTTTATAGTTCCAATAGTGGCTCCATCTGGGGATGAATGATAGTAAAATCATTGCAAGGATCCAAATCTTTGGGTGAGTAGATCAGACACAAAATGATGAGCAATGAGCAGAATGGAAAAGGAAATGAAGCATGAAGGAATGCATGCAAAATGAATGCAAGATGGAGATGAACTAGAACCCTAAACTACTATGCATGGAAAATAATTTTAAAGAGGAAAAGCAAGAGTTTTCCATGCACTGGCAACCCTTAATCCTCTATGTTGCTTCATCTATTTTGAGTGATCTGAAACTCAAACCAAGCTTTCCCTTGTTAAATACCTAATTTTCTTCTGAGTACATCAGACTCTTCTTGAAGATACTCATGCAATCTTTCTTGTCACTGTTATTGCAAGTTCTTAGAGTATCATCATGTTTGGTTTGGCCCAAAATCCCTATACCATTCTGCAGTTTATACTCTTCATCATCAGAAAAATATTTTTTATCTCCAACATACGAAATGCACACATATTTAATGCAAAATTCTATATTATCTCTCTCACTATCATATATTATGAAACACACTCACAGCTGTATTGAAAATTTATCATCAAAGTGCTTTACTTGAGAAACAAAATGTTTTGTTATATATATCAACACTATCTGAAACACACAAATCTGGAACCTTTTGCACTTCTTTAGTATCATTATTTGGAATCAACATTAGATTATAACTCACATCTCTAGTATCTAGCATATATGAATCAATCAAATCTAGAATTTTGCCAACCTTGGCATGCAAATAAACATCTTTTCCATATTAGTTAGAAATTCCAGAATCACATACCTCATCTTGAATGGAAGCAAACTTCTAATTAAGACCAAAAGTATCACCATCACTCCAAGAAATACATAGGGAGTTATAAGAATCTTTACACAAAGATTTTTCACTGTCAAAACAAAAGTAAGCTGGAGAAAAAACTTCAAGATCATCATCATGTGCACATCCCTAGTATTCAAAAGTAAACAAATCTGCAATCTGTTCACTAACAAGTGAACAAGTCTCTATATTTTCATCACTACAATTATACTCCTTTCTTTTGTCATTATCAAATAGAAATCCAATACCATCAAAGAATGGGAAATCAGAAACATCATCAATGTAGTTATTTATTCCATCATTCTGCTTGTCTAAAATTATTTCCTCATTTTCATAAAATGGATTTGAAAATATCTGAAACTTACTCATTAACACACCTTGGCAAAAAATCATCTGATCTTCATTTAACTCTTCATCATAAAATGAGTTTGAAAAAATTTGGAAATCACTTTCAAATGTACAAACCTCATCATGATCAAATATATCTTCATAACTCTCAACTGTAGCCAGAGGTATTGTATACTTACTATCTGATGAATCAACATTTCCCATTTCCTCTTCATCCTGATCTTCATAAGAGGTAGAAGAATCCCTTGACTGTGGATTAAAATCCGTAGGTTCATCAACAACATTAGAATATTCACTGGATGCCTCACAACATGCATTGCTTTTACTATGACAATTTGTTGTGCAAGAGAAATGCCCTGCACCTTCATCTTCCTCAACCTGGTGAAAAGTATCTAAAGCTAGATATACTATGTGATCTTCTTCATTGTTTTCCACCTGCATTCCTCCTTGCATTTTTTGGGCTACAACATAATAATATGGGGAATGTGGCATATCAAAAAAATCATAGAAGTAATTGTTACGTACCATATAGGTTCCTTTTGTCAATGGATTGGCAGCTTGCTTGTTTCTAGGCCTACCGGTTATAGGTTTGTTGTCCTTCCAGTCCGTATTATAAGGCATGTCATGGAACCTCGACCTTTCATTTTTGTAAGTATTCTCCTATCGGTACTGATAACTGCTACTTTGCTGATGAACCCTAGGGTTGTCTCTTTTATCCATTATCCTTGCAGCCCTCCTATTGTTTTCAATTGTCTGTGCCATCTTCTGTGCCTTAGCCAAACTTCTTGGGAATTTATTTCTCAGCTCATACCATATCTTTGGATCAAAAGCATTCAAGTAAATACTCAGTGCTATAGAATTTGGTAGCTTTGATCCAAGAGGTATCTTATTCTGCAACTTATTGAACCTCTGATTAAAATCATAAATTGTATCACTTTGATCTTTCTAAATTTTTAATAATTCATGAAGAGCATAATCTGGTACACTTAGATTCCCAAAATGATTGAGGAATTGATCCTAAAATCATTGGAGAGAATCAATAGAGACAGTCGGTAGGCTATTGAACCAATCCCTAACGTCCTCAATAAGTGATATCATGAATAACCTCATGTGTAAATCTTCATATGGCATACCCAAATTTTGGATGAAGGCATTGAAACTTCTTAGATGCTCTTCAGCAGTGATTGCATCACTCCCAGTAAACCTTGGAACCATACTTCTCCAATTGCTATCCATTGAATAAGGGGATAACTGAATCCCTGCCAAATCAAATTGTCTGATCATTGTTGTGTATTGATGAAGGGGGGCACTAGGTGGGTACTGATGCTGGTATGGTGGACCATTGTATTGTGGATGATAATATGGCATATACTTCTGACCATGAGGAGCTCCAACATGACCTCCCCAGAACTGAGATCCTCCTCCATTCATGTTTGAACAGTTGCAAAAATTCTTTTAGAGTTTCCACCTACTTTTCCAAAAGTAGGAAAATCATTATTTCTGATCTTTTTTCTAGCAGAATCACCTCTTCTGAAACTTCTCAAATCTTTTCTTCAATGACTCTATAATATGGTCTTCAACGGAATTTTTTGATGTACTCCCTAGTAGAGTCACCAATTTGTTAGCTCTCAAAAACTCAGGCGGAATGCCTCAAGAGGCTGCCAATCTCTTGATATGCTTTAGGGTAATAGACAAGGCCAAGAGAACTTAACCTTCTCTTTAGGTGTTGCTAAACCCAGGTGGGTGTACCTTTTGAATTGAGCATACTTATCTTATGATTAGCCTTCTGAAATGCTTTGTCCACAATGGCAGATAACAGTGAACAAATGAAACCAAACGTGATAGCAATCATCATATCTAAATCCTAAAATGCTTAATAAATAGATATAAAGGAATTGAATGAATTCAAATGATGAAATTGCAGAGACCAGTGCCTTATTAGGTATGTGGAGTTAGATGAAACAGAAGTGGGCAACTTATTTTGGTAGAAAATCAAATTGTAGGCATATGATCTATTCATAACTTGTATAAATAAATGCAAGATTATGACCACTAAGCTCTACTTTAATAATCTAGATGAATCTTCCTGATTACTGTGATCAACGAAAAGGATTTAATCTCTACTTGACAAAATTAGTTAATTAACCACACAAATACAGCAAATGTGCCCAAATAAACTGCGAATAAACTTGTTATTCCAATTTAAACAACTAGGAAAAATCAAATTGGAGACAGCTTCAACAATACTTTTTAATAAACTCGATAGACAATTGATACCAAAAATAACCTACCATGCCAGTTGATTCACATTGAATTCACCATTTAAAACATGCACATAATCTCTGATAAAAGAAAATTATTCTACTATAGCCATTCCTAACTACTGTATTTATCTATGTTCTGATGATCCTTCAATTACAATTGAGGGGCATATTTATACCCAACATTAGAAAATAAATCAATTTGAAACTCCATGTCAGCCTAGCACAAAATTTGGGCTCCAATAATGTTATCCTACAATGGTCACCAAACGTATTCATGTCAGTCACAACATTTGAATCCCTGTTTTATTCGCCAACCATTTTCCAAGACAGTCTTGAAGGTATATGCCGAAGGCAAAATATCACTTATCATTGTCTGCCTATGTTCCCCTATTCCCTATGTTATCTGCCTTCGATGTGACCATCTGAGCTGTGGAGATATCATATAAAAAACCCTTAGTCATACCGAGAGCACATATATGTTACATTTGTTCTAGTCGCTGAGACACAAGAGTCCCTCTCACCGATTATCTCTTTGTTTGATTCAGTGTCGCTATGACATTCAACCATTGGGGAGATGCTATAGATAATACCCATTATTTCACTGAAAATTCCACACGAAACACTTTGGTCACTGTGACTTAAATTTTTTCTTGCTGATGAGTCCATACGTCTGATACATGTCACTATAACTTCCAACCCTTGGGGGAACCTCTTGTAGACTATACATTGCTTCACCGAAACACCCCGAGCACATACCAATTCACCAAGACAACATAATACTTTTGCCGAAAGCCATTCATGAGATTTTTTTGGCAAGACCCAACGGGCTCGCCAAGACTTAACACCGAAGCTCACAAGTCTTACCGAAGTGTATGTTATAGTTGTTGGTTGGTGAGACACCCTTGGGTTCACTATGACTTCCACCAAAGATCCTAACTTATGCTAATAATACAATTATGTTCCTCCAGTCGGCAAGACATGATGAGTTCGGTGAGAGCTTCCACCAAGGACAAAACTTATGCTAATATGTTGTATCCTTCCACTGCCGTTCAGCAAGACAAGAAGACCTTGCTGAGACACAATACTTATACTGCCTAGCTCCACCGATGAATCCTCATATGCACAAGTCAGTGAAACCTGACCCATTCAAGGAGACCTCACACAGATGAAAATACTTACACCGATATACCACTCCTCAGTCACCGAAACAACATGAAAGTCATGCCGATAACTGCCAGTGAGTAAACTTCAATTGCCGTGACACAAAAAATGTCTTTCCAATAGGCAACACATACTTTTTATCAGAAAAATGGATTGGGGAGACCCAGATATTGTCACACTGATAAGCTTGTAGCAAACAAATGTTAGAAAAGATGCATGACTGGATGGATTCAAGGGCACTCTATGGACAGAAAATGAGTGAAATATGCACATGGTAGGACCAATCTGGAAATTTATTAGTAAAATGAACATGTAAAACACCATATTTTTATAGTTACAATAGGGTCCTAACCATTTATGGATGAATTTTCCTTTTTCATTTAGAAGAGCATTAACATTATGTCAATTTTCATATAACACCAAGTCACCTCTATTAAATGAATGAGGGATGACATTATCATTATAACCACATTGTATTCTTTTGGAATAAGCTCAAAGACTCTCAAGAGTATTGATATGTTGTTCATCCAACATTTCAAGCTAATGCAATCATTGCTATCTATAAACCCTTTAAGAGCACTTCACAACGAAGTAATCTCTAACTCTAAGGGCACTATTGCTTTGGCCCCATAAATAAGGTTATAGGGGGTGTTTCCAAAAGGTTCTAATGATTGTATGGTAAGCCCACAATGCATAAGTTACTTGAGTATTCCAATCTTTGTTATGTTTACTTATTGTTTTTCACAAAAAAAAATCAAGAGTCTTTTATTCAATTCCACTTGTCCATTTCATTGTGGTTAATATGGCATCAAAAAGCGATGTTGAATATGAAATGTTTCTAAGAATTTATTCACATAATTGTTCTTAAATGGATTTCCATTATTTGAAATCAATGTGGAAGGGGGACCAAAGTGATCAATAATGTGTTCCAAAATGAAAGAACATATTGTATTAGTTGTCATGGAATGAATAGGAATAGCTTCTACCCATTTTGATAAAAAATTAGTTGCAGTAATGATAGATGCATGTCCAACATAATGTGGTGATATTTTCCAATAAGATCTTAACCCCAAATTGAGAATGGAAAAATAGGATCTTGGGAATGAAGCTCAAAATTAGGAGCATGAATAAAATTGTTGTGTTCCTAACATTTATGAAATTTTTTCATGTATGCAAAACAATCTTGTTCCATGCATCTCCAATAGTATCCTATATGAACTAGTTTTTTAACTAACGATCTTCCTCCAAAATTCCCCCCACAATCACTTGCATGAGCTTCTTCAAGTTTTATAGGGATTTATAAAAATTTAGTACATCTAAGTAAAATACAATTAAATGATATTTTATATAACATGTCTACAAGGATTATATACTTAGATTCAAATTTTAAAAGATGAGCTCGAGTGTTTTTTGTTGTAGGTTCAAGAAAAGTTCTTTTAAATAGTTGAATGTTGTTGTGTACCACTTGTTAGAGTTTTTAGTATCGGTAAATGACACTTCTTTTCTTTTATCATCTATCAATGGTTTAGGGATCATTTGTACTGTGAATGTGAAATCAACAAAAGGATATTTAGGAGAAACAATGGAAGCAATGCTTTCTATTACATCTTCATGTCGATCATCCTTTCCCAGTATTTTTTCGATCGTATAAGAGTAAAATTTATCTAATAATGTCATCACAAGGTCTTTATATGAAATGAGTTTATCATTCTTTGCTTGATATGAACCATTTACTTGTTTAATAATTAATAGAAAATCACCAAATATAGAAATGTGTTAGACATCTAATGGTAATGTTGCATGTATACTAGCTATTAAAGCTTCATACTCTGTAGTGTTATTTATAGATAGGAAATTTAAATGAAAAGATAAGAGAATAGGCTTACCTGAAGGAGGAATTAATATAATCCATGTCCTTGAAATAGTTCAACACTTAGAACTATCAAAGTACAATTCCCATGTTTCTTTTTCTTTTTAAATAGTCAACACATTCTCATTACGGAATGAATCTATATTAGATAATGCTAAGGGAGAGGGCGCATCAAATAATTGATCAGTAAAGGCTTGTAGTTTGATTGCATTTTCAGATAAAATTTTAAGATCAAACTTAGTTAACAACATTTATCCCACTTAGCTAAGCATCTCGATAAATCTGTTTTAGCAAAAAGGTGCTTTAAAGGATTAAATTTTGTCATTACATGGATTTTCAAATTCAATAAGTAATGTCTCAATTTACTAGTAGAAAATACAAGAGCTAAACACTATTTTTTTATCATTATATATCATGCTTCATAATCATTCAGAATTTGACTAATATAATAAAAAGGATTTTCTCTACCACTATCATCTTGTTAAGCCAACAATGCTATGATAGCATGGGATGGTGCTGCTATATAAAGGTGCAGTGTCAAAAAATGTTTTATGTGACATCTTCACACTTGTTTGGGCCCTCCTTGTTGAATTGAGCATAATATTGCTTTGATTTAGTGTTGTAATGTGTTTAACACATTGACATTAGGTCTTGGGCCCTTGTAAGCTAAATGGACTTAATGGTGCCTTATTATAGGTGTTGTAAAATTTTGTACCACATTTTAACACTAATCTAGAGTTTTCATTATTTATCAGGCTTCTATATTCTTTAATTGGCCCAATTTTGTATCCATAAGCCTCATTTAATTCATCTTTTCAAGGATGATCCTAACATAAACCAACATCCAATCACACTTCATATCTTTTTAGGTTGAGTGGCCTAGATTTAGATATTTGGGACTCATACACCACCTTGGGTGTATGAGTCCCACCTAGGTTTTAGGGCCCAATCTAGATTTCACATGAATCTAAGCAGTTTTGAAAAGTGTGTCCCATAGTTAAGCATAATGGGACTAATACACCACTTCTACTTGTATGAGTATCGTGTGGCCCAAAATCAAATTAGATTCAAATTATTTGTGGGATTTTACCCTCCTAGATCTGATGTCAGCTTGTAGTGTTGTAATTTCAAGAAATTTGGGATAAACAAGTATAAATACAAGGTTATTTCACTTATTTTCACCTAAGACTTTTATGAAAGCATTCCTAATAAGAAATTTGTGTTTGTAAGAGCATTCAAGAATCTTCAAGGGATAATTATCAAGTGTTTTAGAGCATTATTCAAGTATCAAGCATCATGCCAAATTCATCATGCATCATGTTTGTTTTTGAGCTAACAATTGTGGTGTAGGGTTTCATGATTTAAGCTAGCATTAAATTTAAGATCTATCATTCAAGCAAGAGTCAAGATCTACATCCATTGGATCCACTTCATACATGTTTGTAGCACTTTATTTCTAGGGTTTTGTTATATCCAACATTACATTTTTTTCATTCATTATTCCTTTTTCTTGTTCGATTTCATTACAAAGTTTGATTACCAAAATGGGATTTGACCAAGGAAAACCCCTTTCCACTAACAAAACAACATGTTTCCCTCTCTTTAGTGTGGTATTTGTAGATATAGGTTGAAGACACATTGAAGAGGATTATTGGAAAGAAGTTTCAAGTGTTCAAAGTTGTCCATGTTGTCACCTTGTAGATTGGAAATCATTAAAATACATCTATAGATTGCAAATCAGAATTTCAAACCTATAAATTAGGTGGAAAGGATAGAGTACACATTGAAGAGAAGAATCAGACTCTGAATTTCCAAAAAATCCTAACTATACTTATAGATTACATCCATCGTATGAGTCTCAGATTAAGGAAATTTATAGTTTTTAGGAGTTCCATACATATCTCAGCCAGATTTATGTTCCTTCCTAGAAACCCTAATCTGGGACTAAATCCCTAAGCTTGGCATATGAGTACCAGTAAACTTTAATTTCATAATTTTTTGCATTTCAAGTCTTCATTCAAGCTCCTACAAGTTTCTAGGTGCACACTTCTGATTTCTCAACTTTCTATTCTGTTTGGCACACATTTCTAGGCCATTTAGTGAAACTCTGCATATCATTAGGTTTAGTCATCAAGTCTTGTATATCATTTGTCTTTCCAAGCCTAGGATTGGTGGTGAACCTCTCTTTAGTTTCTAATTAGACCCTAGGACAACCCTATTTCAAGACCTATTTCTCCTTTGCATACCTTAGATTGAGATATCTAGGAATTTCCAAGAATGAGAGAGTGAGTAAGATTATTTTTCTATTTACTAAACCATAAGCAACGAAAATTTTCTTGCTTTCAAAAGGATAAACAATTTGTCTTGCATAGTGGGTTGTAAAACAAGTGGATTAGCAAGGTAATATTTCAAACTCTTAAAGGCCTATTTACAATCCTCATTCCAATTAAATTGAACTTTCTTAAGAAGTTGTGTAAAGGGTAATGTTAGGTCTACTGAGGATGCTACAAAATCATGGATAGCTTGAATTTTTCCTTGTAGAGTACACAATTGAGAAATATTTTTAGGATGTGGCATGTTAATTATAGCATCAAGTGTCTTTGTGTCCACCTCAAATCCTTTGTTAGATACTACAAAACCTAATTTTTTTCCACTATTCACACCTAAGACACACTTTTTCAGATTCAATCTCATGTTATAATTTTACATTATTTCAAATATTTTTCAAAGGATATTCACATTATCTAGTCAAGTTAAATATTTAGCTAGAATATCATCAATGTAATCTTCCAAAATATTGTGTATGTAATCATGAAATATCAATGTCATAGCTCTTTGATATGTTACACCCATATTATTTAGTCCAAAATCCATAACTACCCAAAAAAATGTTCAACAAGCTACATAGTAAATACTATCTTCTATTGATATTGAGGGTTGATAAAGATTTGATTTATCCAAAAATTACATCAATGGACGTGACAACAAAGCATTTCCCATAGTTGAATATACTATCATCTCAATATTAGGAAGTTGGAAATCATCTTTTAAAGATTATTTATTTAAATCATGAAAATTCATACACAACCTAATAGGATTATCAAGCTTTATGACTACAACAATGTTTGAGATCTAAGTAGAATATTTTATAGGTCATATAAAACTAGCTTCAATAAGTTTTTCAATCTCAACCTTAACCAATAAAGTTATCTTAGGATTCATCTTTCATATCTTTTGTCTTCCCAGTTTAGCATCTTCTTCAAGAACTAAGTTGTGAGTCACTAGCCTGGCATCAATACCCAACATGTTTGAATAAGTCCAAGCAAAAGGTTCATTAAATTCATGAAGTAATGTTGCATGATCTTCTTGTTCATCTTCATCAAGGAACTTTCCTATTTGAATCACTATTTCTTCATTAGTTGTATCCATCAGTATGTTGATTGTATCTCCCAAAGGAAGTGTATTTTGTTTTAGAGTCTTGGGATTCTATTCTTATTTGTACTTTTCAATCTCATTACTTTCCTTCTCTTTGTCAACTCGTTTAGCACTAACCATAGCATATGTGACTCATTTCCTTTTAGGAGGAGTAACTGACTTGTCATAAACTCCTAACATGTCTTTCAAAGCCTCATCATCTTCAAAGTATTCAAATGATTCTTCACATGTTGTATCAATCAATTCAAAATGCTTCAAAGTGAGAGTTTTATTAGTAGAGTTACACATGATGGTGTTGATGTTAAGTGAGTGTATTTTTGTTGCTTGTGTTATCTTAGAAGGACAATATCCCAAACCACTTTTTTTCCTTGTTTGTTAGGTTGTAGATAGGAACACAAATGCCTTGTTCTTTCCTTCCACTTCATTTTCAACTATAACCAACTTTTTTCTGAGCTCATAACATCTTCCATAAAGTATCTCCATCTCTTTCAGGTTTGGTGGTTGTTGATAGTCTATTTCATCAAAAAAAAAATTATAAATTATGTCTTCTTCTAGAGTAGATGAAGTAGATGCTTTTGAGTTTTCTTTCAAATTATGCATTGACATTACCATTGGCTATTTCTTTATTTTTGGTTTATTTGGTTGTAATTTTTTATTCTCCCATAAATGTTGGTATGAAATCTAAGGAATGCCAATCATCTTCTAAAAACTTTTCTTTTTTTTATTATTCCTTGGTAAATTCCACTTTTGCACTTGGTATAAATGCTTTCAAAGGATCTTATTTTTCTTTCTTGGAATGCAAATAAATTGCAAGTTCTTGATTTCCCCTAAGTTTGTAATTTTTTTTGTCATAGACGTACTTCATTACATTGTGAAGGTTAGAAGGCACTCCATTCATTTCATAAATACATGATCTCCCCAAGAGGAGATTGTAAGAAATATCATGAGGCATAACATGGATCAGAGTTTGTAATGTCACCTTCCCAAATTTAATAGGTAATGTGATGACTCCAAGCGGTTGTTTTCCTATATTATCAAATTCATGGATAGATAAAGATTTAGGGACAATGTCACTCTTATACATATGAATCTTCTCCAATAGTCTCACACTACACACATTAAGGGGAAAAAAATTGTAGATGAGGGTTCGCTTTATCATGATTTGATTAACATAGGCTATTATCATGAATGCATCATGTCATTTTTTAACTTCCAAGGAGGCTAATTCTCTTTGGTAAAAAAATATCTAAATTAACCTCATTCATTCCCTTAACTAGTGCTACCACATCATTTTAATTTGTATAAGGATGAACTAGAACTTGTGTAGTAATGGAAAAAGAACCCCTTTTCCTTTATTTGGAATAATTAAAAACAAATGAGTCTAATGTTTCCTTAATTTAGTGATGTAATATGTTTTACACATTCACATTTATTCTAGGGCCCTTTTTAATAAAATGGACTTAATGGTGCCTTATTTAGGGTGTTGTAAAGCATATCTTTTTTCTTTCACATTAATCTAGGGAATTTTTTAATTAATTGAGCTTAATTGGACCCTTAAATTCAAATCCAAGCCTATGTTATTGCATTTTCCAAAGGATAATTCCTGAAACTAATTAATCTTGTTTCACAACACTTAATTTTGCAAGGTTTTAGTTCTAGACTAGTGACCTAGGACCCATTCAACACATGGTGAATGGGTTCTTCCTAGATCCTAGGACCCTTTTTACATGTTATTTCATATCCTTGACATTTTTCCTTGTTGAATGTTCTAGGACCCATTTTCCCTATGGAGAATAGGTCCTCCTTAACTTAGGACAACCATTTTTTAACATATTCTTGGTGGGATTTCAATGATTTCTTGATCTGGTGTCTGCTTGTGTTATTTGAATTTTAGGATTAAATCTTAAGTATAAAGAAAAGGTTATTTTACATTGTTTTATCCTAGATCTTCCTAAGTAATCAAGAGTACTTTCACAAGAGTATTATAGAGCATTCAAGAGAATTCAAGAAGGAATTCAAGGGAATATTATTAGATTTTTATGGTAGCTATCAAGGATCTCTTTTTTTTTTCCTAAGTCATGAACTAAAGTTAGTTCTCAGCAGTCTTTTGTCATCCATTTCAAACTCGGGTGGTGTTTTGCAAAGTTTGTCAAACCTCCTATTTTACCGCCTTCCTTACTTTTCCTTTACCTAGCGGGTTTTTCTTATCACATTCAAACTCCCTTTATTTCCCAAAGAGCAATGTATGAAAAAGATTGAGTCATAAGTTAAAGTTGGAAACTTCACTCTCAAGTTATTCCTCGGGTGGCATTTTCTAAGTTATTTTGAACCTGGGTGAGGTTTTGTTAAGTTATGTGAACCATAGGTTTTACCACCTGTGAAGGTTTTTATTGTTTAAACTAAATTATTGCTAGCTTGGTGACTTAACTAAGATAATAAATATAATAAACAACTATTAGTTTTCCAAGCACAACATAAACAAAAACTAGCAAGCCATACATGTGAAAACACAGATAACACCAAAAAGAGATATTTTATTTATGTATAATCATTTTTACATTATGTTGGTATAGCTATGATCACTTGGCTCAAGTACAAAAAATAGGTTGGTAGACAGAAAAAGAGGCAAACAAAAGATGTTTAAAGTGCACAGAGTAAACATCAGGACTTGGATACTCTCGGTAACAACTTGTAGGCGTTCAAGTTGGGAAGGTGCAAGCAGGTTCTCGTGCAACTGGAGGAACTGCATGAACAACCCCATGTCATTCCTCACTAATCTAGTATGAGTAAAGCCATGGCCTCCTCTAGAGTCTCATCCTAGATGGCTGATGTAATGCAAATAGCATCCGCTACCAGGCTAGCTCGAGGATACTAGTTGATTCCATTTATTACCACCCTGATGCGGTGATGGAACTAAGGCTTCACCAAATGCTCCAGTGCCCTCACACCCCAGTCTCGGCAACCATAATTCTTGACAAAAATGTAGAAAAATCACTCCAGCATGGTGGTATTGTGCACAAGAGCTTGGCTGAGAAACACCTCACCTAGGATGCTTCGAAGTACCTCTTCTTTCACTTCACTTTGCATGATGAAGACATCTTTCAGTTCATCAAAAATATGCCTGAACAGAGGATTTTACTCAATCTCTTCCAGAAAAATGTAGTCATTTGAATAATTTTTGTCACTTTGGGAGCTCACCATATTGGATGCAATTGATGTCGGTAAAGAAATGAAATTACTTGAATTTCTATAATTTTTTTTAGACATGAGTGCATTCATTCAAGGTTGATAAGATGTGAATTTAATTCACATTTATGATTAGCTTGTGTCAATTTAATTACAATTCTTCATTGGACAGCTCTCACATGCTACTGCTTGGTTTCATTATATGTTGCATTCAAGATTGAGGAAATGATTGGTCCTTTGGCAGCTGCTCGGGTGATGATTGATTTTCTCTACCAATATCTATTCTTGGCATAATTTAAAAAATTTCTATCAATTTTCTTATAAACATTAACAATACAAGAGGCCACTAATTTGGTAACAGCTTTAGTGTTCATTCGATTGCATTAGCTTCATTATAAATTAGAAGTTAAAGATGGATTAAGGGACTCTTGAATCTTCCTAGATGCATCTAGGGGTGTTTTTGAGGAAGAATAATATTAATTAGATTCTCTAATAGCTTATAATCTATGTATTATAAATTGGAAGATTTGAAGTGTGCAAACTTATATGCTATGTGTATGGTTAGTTGTGTTTTCTTTGAAAAATGGGTTATCTATCTCTCATTTATTGCAGTCTAATCTATTCACATTAGTTTGATTTGATAGTCATGATCTTCAATCTTTGCATTGATCTTAAATGGTTGTGTTTCTCCCTTCACTCTAGTTTAATATTTATGAGCTAGCATTAGTCACCTTCTTGCTTTCTTGTTATAAGCACACGCCATTTCCTTAGGATAGATTAATTCATTGTTGACCTTGTGAGGGAGTTGTACCTCAATAAAATTTAGAGAAAATCCACAAATGCAATTGTGTGCTTTTCAGAGCTATTAGTGGATTTATATCAATGCCAATTCAGGTCTAGAGTCATTGCTTAATTTATCTGTTGAATTCTATTTCATTAAGTAACATGCTCATCCATGGGATTAAGGAAAGGAGCCAGATGTCTAGAATGGAAATCAGAAAGGGTGACTCTGTCGAAGGAGTGATGAACAACTTCACCTTTTTAGGGTTAGGTACACTTGTACTCGCAGTGGAGGCTGGAAGTGAGACTGAAGTAGATTAGATATAAGTAAAGGGGTGGATAGAGGAGGACGCAGTAGGAGGCCCTAATAGAGGGGTGGTCATCTCATCTTCGTTCGTCTACAAGGAAACCTGCTCAGTTGCAAAATACTTTTTCCAATGCTTGTGATTAGGCACAAGGCAATTTCTGTGACTCTTGAAACTGGGGGCCAAAGGCTGTGAAGTAATAGAGGGCTCATGCTCATCCATGGGAGTGTCCACTATGGCCATTTCTGGTGGAGAAATAGACTCTTGAATGGGAGGAGGAGGAGCGAGTTGGGAAATAACAGGGGGAATAAGCTCTAGTGCCTCGGCAATGGGCCTCTTGTTGTTTACTACTTTTGGAGCAGGAACGATAGGAGTTTGTAGATAAAATTCCCTTTGGGGACCTTTCTTTCTATCATACAAGTAATACCAAGGCCTAAGATGCTCAGTAGGGAGATCCAATATCCTGATCTTGTTTCTACACCAAGGAGGTATCATTAGACTTAATGGGTATAGGCTAGGCTTTCTCATCCAATATTCCTCCCAAGAGGGGGGAGCAGATGAGGTAGCTTGACAAGAGGCAAGCTTCTCCTTCCCCTTTTGGGGAGAGGGGGAAATTGGCTATTGTGCAATGGGAAGGGTCAATTTTGGCTATCCCTTACCCTTAGTATTATACTTTATGTAATTTTTTTAAAGTAGGTCCATCCTTGGAGGAAGCAGACCGACTGTGGCGGGCCAAAAATGATCCAATGAATATCTCCCGTGGGACACCAGAGGCTAGTATCTAGTGTCATGCACTACATGCAAAACACCTTCATGGGAGAATTTGAAAAACTTGTGAATAACAGAGGTTATTTTGTTCATGGAAGCTATCCAAGGTATGCCTAGCTTCATCTTGAACAAATCTGACTCTGAAATAACATCGAAGACTATGTCAACATCCGTAGGTCCAACTAGGATGGAAAAAGTTATCGAGCCATATGGATTCAAAAAAATACCATCATGCATGTGGATGGTAGATTTTTTTCTTCATACTCTATTCTATGTAATGAATTAAGCCATAATGTTTTCTATAATGACATTTGCTCAGCTCGCGGGGTTGACTAAGACTCCTATCACACTGTTTCCATTAAGGTGAGCATGAATTTCGAGGGGAGAGGGCTTGTTATTTAAGGTTAAGTCTTACGCCGTGAATATCACATCTGGAGAATCAGGTGTAGGTTTTGCGGTAGGAGTAACCATGACAATGTTAACATAGGCCTTGAGGTGAGTGACAGAATCAGTGGGATCAATAATCATGTTAGCAGAATGTGAGAGAAACGAGTCTATGTATATCTACAATTTACTATTCACTTTCACCATTGATTTTTGTATATTTTGCTTGCTCCCATCAAGACAAATAGTACCATTCTTGATGCAGCTCTCTACCTCATGGCACAGGTGCATGCGGTGTTTAGTATCATGTCTATTAACTCGATGGTTCTGTAAGGTCATGATCTCCTTGAACAACTTTTGCAAGATAGAAGAATAAGATTCTGATAACTTTGTGAACTTTTAGTTGCATCTGATGTCATTATCATCCATGACAGCTACTATATTTGCAACAACCTTTCCTTTCCTAGTGATCGATACAATGGAATTTCCTTGTGAACGGGAGTGCGAGGAGGATCCCCTGAACTATACTACCATCTATTGATACTCCTGTAGGGATGTTGCACAAAAATGCATGAAAGAATGGTACTTCATGAGGGAAAAAATTTCATGCCAAGGTCTTTGCACGTTTCCTATGAACACCTTCTACAACTCATAATTAGGCAGCGGATATAAGATTTGTGAAAAGAGCTCTTGATATCGCACTATAAAATCAGTAATATTTTCATTATAACCTTATTTTCATTTGAAAAGATCCAAAAAGGTATTCTTCAATCTAATTTTGGCTTGAAATTGTTGTAGGAATTGATTTACAAGTTGGTCGAATAATAAAATGGAGTTATCGAGCAAGGAATAGTACCATTCAAGCGTTGTATCATTGAGAGATCAAGGGAATAGTTTTTCCATCAATACATCATGATGGAATAAATCTATTCACATGGCGTTAGAGGAGGACACATGTGTTTGTGGGTCCCCGATGTCATCATATTTTTCAAATTTAGGAATCTCCATTTCTTGAGGGAAGGGAGTATTCAAAATCATGACAAAAAATGGGCTATGCCAGAAGAAGGGTTGAAAGATGGGCTGGCAGAGGCTTGGGAGATACTTTCCAATTGGATCTACATCTTGCCCATATTCTGAAGAAGAGTGTTCAAAATAGGGTCATTAGAAGACATAGGGCTAGATGAACCTCCTCCAGAACCACCACTAGAGTGACCACCAGAACCATCGGTGTGACCACCACCATAACCACTTTTAGAGCCACCGCCACTAGCAAGGTCTTTGTTGGAACCACCTCCACTTTTGAAGCCATGACCATGGCATCCACCTAAACCACCTCCACCAACACCACTTACCCTGCCGAAGCCACCACCACTACCAAAGCCTCCACCACTCATCCTGCCAAAACCTCCACTGCTAGAGGTGACAGGAGGGGTGAAACTGAAACCCATGGGAATCCTATTCACTTTGATAATTTTGGACCTCTCAGAGGTAGAGGGGATACTGATCAAGGGTATGGAATTGGCCATGTACACAAACATGGGAGGCATCAACATTCCTAGCTTCCTCTCATGATCTTCGAAAGTGGCCCCTTGTATAATTTTAGGATTGTTTGGAGGGGTACATGCTTCAGTCAAACTAGAAAGACTAGCCAAGATTTTTATGCCTGTTTGAGCCTTTCCAACCATATAATTTAACACAATAATGACCCAAGTGGCCTTGGCCATCTTTTGGTTTCTTTCCAAGTGATTTTCTAAGTCACCCAACCCCTTGCTAAGGGTGGAGACATATTATGAAAGAATATGAACAACCTTATACTCATCTACTGATGATGGTGTAGGAGATGTAGAAGGAGTTGGTACTTGATCAGTCTCATTGGAGATCCCTACCTTGCCCCTTGATAACTGCTCTTGTGCAGCAAGACCAATGGTGGACCCAACAAAAAAGCCTCTCAAGAAACTAGTGGTAACCTTCGTCCTATCCATTGGAAGGTGTCATATACTTCTCCTAACACTATACCCAGAGGTTGTGGATTGGGTTGTGATGCTCATAAACCTTCACAACACTTAGGATCACAACGATCCCAAGGTACAAGGAAAAATCCTCAACACCAATGAATGAATAAACATTGGCTCACATCGAGTTCACCAAAAATGTAAGAGAAGGGGACCAACCACGTTCAAGGCCCTAGTTCACAGAGAGCCAAGAGTGGAGGGATGCCCTAACTTACCTCAATCTAAAGGGATGTTTTGAAATAAGGGATGATAATGATGAGGACTATAAGGCCCTTCAATCACTCCTTAGACCTAAAATCCGAAATGGGGCTAGGTGAGACAGTTTTCGAATTTGGTACTGTACCTCAGCTAGCTCTCTTCTTGAGGACAAAAGCATGGTTTTGGGACAATAGCACGACACACTGGCATCTCTTAGGTGTGCTAGTGATTGTATGACTAGAGGACCAAAAACACAGTATGAACTGCTAAAAAATAAGTTGATGGCCTAGCTAGATACTTCTAAATGAGAAATATAGAACTATGAAGTAAGAGAGATACAAATGAATATGATGAAGTAAATATATGATGGCTAAGGTGACAAACATAATCTCACAAAGATGCTCCTTCACCAGTTAGCCACAAACATTCTCTCACTTGCACACAAGAAAGAGGGAAATTTTTGGGGGGTTGTATAAGGGCCTAACTCAGTCAGACCCCCACTTTGGTGTTTCCACCTCCACAGATAGCCAAATATCAACAATAGAGAAAAGTATGATAAAGAAGTAGAAGAAGTAAAAATGAAAATAACACTATAGAACAGTATGAAAGATACTCAACCAAATCATAAAGGAGAGGAGTGAAAATGTTACCACCTCCATCGAGAGCTCACTAGCCAATGATGAAGAAAGAGAGCTTGAACAATCACCACAACCTAAACTATGATGAAGGGAGGTGTTGCAAAACCTCAAGCCCCTACTATAATGGCTTGTTCCACACTTTCTCTACGGAGTTGATGGAATTTCGTTGTTGCTGCTATGAAGTTCTTTGAATGTTGAAAATGTTGAGAATGAGACCGAAAGTGCTAGAGCTTGTGAAGAGAGATGAAATGAGGTGAGAATGGATCAATTTGAAGGAAGAATGAGCAATAATAAGGAATTTCCAGGTCTGTTGGTTGAAGAGGGACATTACAAATCATTCCCAATAGGAAGTGTAACACCTTTGCCAACTTTAGACAAAGGAATCCATCAAGGACATAAGTGCATTGCACGGATGTCTTTGTGCCACATGGGCATCCCTGACAGTTATTCTTCTATTGACTCAATAGATAAATTCCAAGTGGAATTAAGGAAACCTGCTGATGTGGAATTTTACCTTCGAATTTAGGTTTTCTAAGGTGAGGAAGTATAAAAGGGGAATTTACGTAATTTTTGCAAATTCACTCCTATACAGTTTTAAAGGGTCCTAAACTTAATATGAATGTGTACAACAAATTACAACACTAAATTAAGGCATAATTAGGCTCATTTTTAAATATTAATTATTTCCAAATTAAGTGTGAAAAAGGGATTTTTTTTGAACTATACAATGCCCATTCAAATTTCAAACATGAACTTAAAGGTCAATACTAGAAGAAACAAAAAAAATTCTATAGATCTAAGAAGGATAGAACACTGTGTACCAATCACTAAAAGGTAGTTTTGGGAGGTTTTCTAGGACTCATTCACCCATGGGAGAATGGATCTCTACTCAGGGTTTTCAAAAAAAAATTGAGATCCTCTGATTTCAATTTATAGCTTTTGTTTGATCCAAGTTACAGTGTCAGAAAGTCAAAAATTAGATATGTAGGTGAGTTTCCATGAATTGATGACAACTTTTGTAACATTGATAACTTTTCCAATCTTGCACTAAAAGAGATATTCAATCCATCTTCCACCAAAAATATACAACACAAACACAAGAGGGAGAACTTGTTTATTTTTGGTGAATGGGGATTTTCCTTGGTCAAACCTCATTTGGGTAATTAAACCTTGAATTGAAATAATGAAATGTGAAAGGAATGATGAATTAACAATCCAATATTGTAACTCACTAAACCCTTGAATAAACCTTTGGAAGTGTCAAATGTTGAGCTTACATGAAATGGATTTAATGGATGTGTATCTAGATGCTTGGATTGATGCTTTGATTGCTTGAAATGATATTTGAAACCTATATCACAATGTTAGCTCCAAAAACATCCATGATGCTTAAGACTGTCACATGATGCTTGAGATCTTGATTGTTGTAATCAATCAATGATAAATTTTCTCTTGAATGTCCTTGATCATAGTGCTTTCTTTCTGAATGCTTGCATATAAAATCTAATAAAATTTCTAGGATTTGAAAGGATGAAATAACCTTATATTTATAGGTATGTATCCTTAATTACCTAAAAATTAAACATTAAAATTTGACCTCAAAATTTGAATTTAGAGACACTAAAATACCACCAAAAACATAATTTAAATTTAGGTTCAAAGGCCTAAGGTTGACTCATTCACCCATGGGTGAATGTGTCCCAAGTCGCTATTTTTGGAATACACATTGCTCAAGGTAACGTTTTATGTGTTGGCATTAATTATTGTTGGGTTTCCCCTTCAAAAAATGTAATATATTCAGATTTTAGATTTAAAATAGGGCTTATTAAGTCATAATTAAGTCCAATTTAATTAAGAGGGATGAAACAAAGTGTGAAAATGTAAAGGAGTACAATTTTCTACACTACAACAACACAAGGATTTTAACTTTTATCATATAGATGTGAAGTATTCTTTCTGGAATAGAGAATTAATAAAAGAAGTATGCTTGGAACAACCAAAAGGATTTCAACTATTAGATAAACCTAATATAGTCTATAGATTAAAGAAGACATTGTATGGATTGAAGCATGCTCCCAAAGCTTGGTATGCAAGGTTGGACATGTATTTGATAAAACAAGGATTCAATAAAGGTATTGTAGATAGTAATATTTATTTTAAGGTTGAAAGATATCAAATATTGATTGTAGTTGTGTATGTTGATGATATTATCTTTTGTAGAAATTAGAATATGTGTAAGGAGTTTGTAGAAGAAATGAAAAATGAGTTTGTGATGTCTATGATTCTTGAGATGGTTTTTGTGCTTGGGTTACAAATCAATCAAAAACATAAAGGTATATTAATTTCACAATCAAAGTATGTCAAAGATATGTTGAAGAAGTTTGGAATGGAAGACTCAAAAATAGTATCTATTGGACTATGGTTACTAGTTTCAAGTGGATAAAGAATAATGAATCCCCTAAGGTTGATCAAATCAAGTATAGATTAATTATTGGTGGATTGCTATATCTAATTTCTACTAGACCGAATATCATTCATGTAGTTTTTCTTGTGACTAGATTTCAAGAAGACGCTAGAGAGTCACATGTTGTATCAATGAAGATGATATTTAGATACTTGAAGGGGACTCTATATCATGGCTTATGGTATCCAAAGGATACTAATTTCACTTGGAGTGCTTACATAGATGTAGATTGGGCTAGTTGTCTAGATGATAGAAAAAGTACAATTGGTGGTGCATTCTTTGTTAAATGTAGATTGGTACCATGGCTAAGTAATAAACAAGATTCAATTTCTTTATCCACTACAAAGCTATGTACATTGCAGTAGCATCTTATTGCACGCAAGTGTTGTGGATGAGGAAAAAATGAAGGATATCAAAGTGGTCTATGATAAGTCTATTTCAATTGTTTTTAATGATACAAGTGCAATAAACATTTCAAAGATTATAGTGATACATTCAACGACAAAAAATATTTCAATCAGATATCACTTTCTAAGACACAAGGTTGTGGAGAATGAAGTAAAGCTTGAATATTTGCATACAAAAGATCAAATTGCCGATATATTCACTAAGGATCTTCCTAAGGATACTTTTTATTATCTCTAAGACAAGTTGTGGTTATTTCCCCTCCTTCCTTGAACTAGATGCATAAGGAGATGCATCAGTCCTATGGATCTCAAGATTCATTCTTTATTTTGGACTCATTTGTGTGGCTACCTCTCAAGGGGAGTACGTAGTGGCATTGTTGGTTGTTGAAGTTAGGGATGTAAGTGTTGTCATTGAGCAATGATTTCTAATTGGTATAGATTGGTGGGTGCTCATAGCGGAGAGTATTCAAAACAATAAACTAAAGATATTGTAGAGAAATTGTAAGTAGGTTGTTGGATGATAAATGAAAAGAATAAAACTTTACAAACATTATTTCCTTTTCCATTGAGGTCAAAGGGGTGAGAGCACCATGTGAAAATGTAATAAACATAAGGGAGAGAGAAGTATATGAAAAAAAAACTACTAAGGGAGAGAGAGTCATGAGAAGTGATGTCAAAAGGAGAGAAAATAGTGCATAAAACTGTAGGCACATAAAATATACCGATTGATCCTATCCACCTGATCCTGATTTTACTAACACTACTTTGTCCTGAATCATCTCCTTTGTGAACCATTTAATCAAATAATCTATATTTGGTTAAATTCATCATATTTCATCTCTTAATAAAATAAATCAAATTTATCTGAATAAGTTGTTTCCTCCTATTAATTAAATAAATTATTTTGTTTAATTAATCCCAATGTCCTCTTTTAATTAAATAATTAGCTTTATTTGATTAAATCATCATATTCTTCTCTATAATTAAATAAATCAATTTTATTTAGTTAATATCTAAAGGCATTCTATTAGATTAAATTAATTAATCTTTATTGGATTTAATCTAACATCATCCTGTTTAATTAAATCTAAATTCATATTCCTCTCAAATTTGATTTAAATCAATCCAAAAATCTAAATCAAATTGTCACATCAACTAATCTCGCTTTGAATTAATCAAATCCTGATTAATCTTAATCTTAATCCTCTTTTCTCTAGTTTGTGCAACTTTCGCATAAAAATAAATTTAATTGATTTATTAAATCCCTCTTTTCTCTCAACATGGCATTAAAAAGGGAATATTCTCCAAGTTTGAAAAATCCCTCCAAAAGGGATTCTACATCCAACAAGGAATTTAAACCTCTTACATGTCCTTTTTCCTTGATCCAAGTGCCAATAACTCCATTGCTTTCTCTCTCCAACATGTCATTTCATCAATTTTGAATTTCCACTTAATAGCATTTATGTGCACTTTGATCAGAATGTGCTCAACCTTTGTCCATTAGCGTGATGACAAGTGGCTAAATGTTATTGGTTGGTCTTTTATCCCACATTCACCCATTTTCCCTCATTCTTCATCTTTCTCATCTATACATAAGAGGCTCTCTTTTGGATTTTGGATCCACAACTTTATGAAAAGTCATTATCTTGAGATTTTGAATTTTCTCATCCATTGTTCATCTATTTTCATCAATTTTTAGAGTTTCATAGCTAGGTTATGTAGGAATTTCACCATGGAGTATCAAATCCTCATAAAGTCATCATTAAAGCTTACAAGGGATTGGGAAAGGGCCATTTTCCACATCAAAATGGCACCAATTCACCCATGGGATTGAGAGTTTTCTTGCATTAAATAGGATTTTAAGCTTTCATTTGTGTGCTTCATTCCATTTCTTGTTTTGTGCATTTCAAATGGATTTAATGGGGAATGTTGATTTAAACTTGCATATTGGACTAATTGTGTGTTTGTTTGTTGTGTTTGTGTGGGTATAACATCACCATTCATATTTTGGCACTAGAAGAAGGGAAAAATTGAAGAATTTAACATGTTTTTCTTCAAAATTCTGTGGTTTTCTCAAACAATTTGTGTTTACAGGAAAAGTACTATTGGTTCTCAATTGTGATCATATGGTCTGTCCTTGATGACAAAATCCCTTTCTATTGATTCTCTTGTTGAAGTTTCAGATTGGTTTCTCATGCTCTATCTTGGTATAGTTTTGTCTATATGGTTTACACATCTCTGCATTCAGTGGACAGTTTACATTCATAATTTTAATTTCTAATGGTACTGTTTAGTTTGAGCTTCGTGTAGTCTCAGGTTATCTTATTTGTACATTGTTTCAGTGACAAGAAAGAACATATCAGTGTGAGAATGCTAGGGTCTCCCCGATCCATTTCTCTGACAAACGTCTGTGTTGCCTATTGGCAAGACATTTTTGTTTTCATGTAAATTTTATTTTACATACAGGTAGCTTTCGGCAAGACTTCTCCATGGTTTCGGCGAGAGAGGGTGATCCCTATCGGCATGAGTTATACTATCAGAATGATGTCTTAGAAAACTCATCATGTCTCCCTGACTGGCAACAAAGGGTGCTCGTAAGCGATAGGTTTTTCTTTTTTGTAATGTCTTGGCAAACTTACGTTAGTCTTGGCGACCACCGGTGGAAAAATTGCATATCGGCAGGAGGTCTCAGCTTCAGTGTAATGTCATAGCGAACCCGTTAGGTCTTGCCGACTAAGTCTTATGAGGGGATTTTGGTGAGAGTTTGGTATTGTCTCGGTGATGCATAAAACAAAAGGAACATTTCGGTATGACTCATGTGCATTGAAGAAAGGTCTTGGTGAGTTTTTTTTCTTATATCGACCAACAACATAAAGGTATACATCTCAGTAAGAGTTAGGTTTTTTGTTGTGAGGTCTCGGCAAGTGACCTCAGTCTCACCGATGGAACACAAAAGGACTTTGTCATAATAGGATCTGACTTGTCTCAGTGACACACAAGATGATGGATGACTTTCAGTATAACGAAGTATTATCTATATGAGGTCTCCCTGAGAGCGATATGTCATGGCGAATAGGAATGATCACGTGGGATTTTGGTAAGACACGGGATGCTCTACGAGAAGTCACCCCGACTATGCATTGTATTAGCGAAGGCAGATGAAGGATACATCTCAATGAGAGTGTGTTTTTGTCAAAGTGACTCAAAATGGATAAGGTCTTTTGGTGAAACATAATGAAATATACAAAATGTCTCCCTAATAGTAGAATGTCACAGCGACACATAAGAGATAAAAGGGCTTTTGGTGGAACATAATGTGGTCTACGAGAGGTCTTCACAACTCTGTTGGGTCATTTCGAAAGTGATAACTAAGGAGAATTTATGGTGATTTAATTTCCTTCAATAGGACTCTCTAGATATCTCAGCAAATGATTAACAGACTCTGTCACTGTGGCTGACATGTGAATTTCTATGTATAGTTGTAGGCTGACGTCATTGGTTGGCATCGAATCTCAGAATGGTTACATGGAAAAATATTCTCTAAGAATTGGGAGGTTATGGTTCTCAGCTGGTGGCAGTCGTGGTTTTAATGAAAATCTATTAGTTACAATTTGAAATCTCTTGATTCAGCGTAGAAATTAAAGCTCCCTAGACAAGCATTACTCTTGATTTTTACCATCATCTACATATTATCATTATTCAGCTTCATATTCTAAAATTGGCAAGTGACTTTCATTTTCATGTGAAAAACGCATTTTGAAGAATTCTTCATGACAAACATACTTGAAACGTATATAAAAACTAGTGTTGAAAAAAGTGTACTGTCTTTGGATATAATTCTGAGATTATCATTCTTTAGCTATACGAAAATGGAAAAACTCTGCAATAAAAATCTGAAAAACAAAGATGTAGAGATATATTGTAAAATTATTTTCTATGTAATATTTTAAGGATTCATTTTTTGAATTCTTAGGGTATTATGTAGATGAAAAAAACAGAGAATTATGAGCTTAATTGAAAACATAGAGATCCTCTGAGATATTTTTATTGTTCAGAAATATAATTTGAGGGGTTGGTACTCCTTGAGATAGATATCTCTAAATGAGGGGTTGGTGCTCCTTGAGTGGGTGCTCAAAAATTAGCCTATAAGGCATTGTGAATAGTTGTTCAAAAGATTAAGCTTGGAAGGCATTTCATGAGTGGTTTTTATACCCCAGGAGGGTTTTCCACTCAGAAAAATCTTGTGTCTCTTTGTTCTTCTGAGTTCTCACTGCTTTACTATGTTGTTGTTATTTCATTTCACTATTTGGTTATTACTTTTCTCAATTATTTTTATGAATGATTACATTCAACTCATGAATGCATTAATCAGAGTATATTGAGATCAAAACTGGGCTATGTTTTTTAATTTTTGAAAATTTGTAAAATCTGTTAAGATGCTGATTCACCCCCCCTCTCAGTGTCATTTTAACTCCAACAATTGGTATCTGAGCGTAGGGCCCTCTAATAGGTTTTAATCACCTTTGATTGATCTTGGTCTTGGAGTTTGTTTCAATGGCACATTCTCAAGACGGTGCCCCTATAACCAGAGCTCTGTTATTTGATGGAATAGATTATGTGTTCTAGAGAATAAGAATGGAAGCTTTTCTTATTTCTTTTGATGTTGATGTTTGGAGCATTGTTATAAATAATTGCAATGTACCAGCCTCTATTCCCACTGATCCTACTGAAAAAAAGAGGTATGAAACAAATGCCAGAGCTAAGCATGCCATCTTGTCTGGGTTAACTAAACATGTGTTCATTAAAGTCATGCATTGCAAATATGCTCATGAAATCTAGGAAAAAATTGAAACTATATATCAAGGGAATGAGAAAGTCAAACTGTCAAAAATCATTACACTCAAACATCAGTTTGAGGAGTTGAAAATGAAGGATGATGAAAAAGTGGTTGAATATTTCCTAAGAGTTGATGAAGTTGTCAATTCAATGAAAGGTCTAGGTCAAGAGGTTAATGAATTTGATGTGGTCACAAAGGTTGTTAGAGCCTTACCTTCCAAATTTGAATCTAAGGTTTCTACCCTAGAAGAAAAGAACACTTTGATAAGCTTACCTTAGATAGCCTGCAAGGAATAATTACTAACTATGAAATGAGAACTAGCAAAAACAATTCAATAGGAAAAGAAATTGCCTTTAACACTGAAAAGAAAGAAAAATTTGAAGTTAGTGAATCAGAGTTTTTTGATTCTAAAGAATCCCATTTTGTTAGAAGATTTTAAAAGGGATCAGTAAAATATAAGGGAAAACTTCCCTTTAAATGTTTTAACTATGGCAAAATAGGTCACTTTGCTGCAAAGTGTCACTATGATGATCAAATCTGTGACAATGAGACAACTAAAAAATAGCTTAAGAAGAAGGCCTTCAAACCTAAATGAAACTTCAATTTCAAAAAGAAGAAAAGTTTGTTTAGTAAGGATGAATCTGATATTGAGTCTGAAGATTCATTAGTTGAAGAAGATGAAACTTTGTTCATGGCTGAAATTACTCAGCAAAATGATTCAAACACTATGAATCTGATCTTGAAAGTGAGCTGAAATGTGCTTTACAAGAGGTCAAAAAACTCAAAAAACAAGTTCTTGCTCAAGAACATAAATCGGATCAAGAAATGGTCTCTCTAAAAACTTAGCTTGAAGAAGCTAAAAGAGTTGAAGACTGTCTTTGAGAGACTATAAGCTGCAAAGATCAAGAAATTCAAAAACTGGAACAAGAAGTAGTCTGTCTTAGGAAGGAAATTGAAAAATATGAAAGCACTCTAAAACTGAATGAGATTCTCAGCAAGCAGAGGCTATATAAAGATAAAACCAGTATTGGTTTTGAAAAGGGTGAATGTTCAATTCATAATACAAAAAAAACCCCTCTTTTGAAGTCAAAGGTTCAAGTTCAAATCACTCAAAATTTAGTAAGGATCATGTTCAACCTTTAAGAGGTAATAGATCTTTATACAGAGTCAATCCTTTCTTCTATGGTTATTGTTTTTTCTGCAACAAATTTGGCCATAAGGTGAGCACTTGCAGGCTTATGAATCCTAGAATACCTAGGTTTGGTCTTAGGCAACACTATGGTTTTGTTAGATAGTTCAAATGTTTTAAATGCAATGCTTTGGGACATTCTTTCAAATAGTGCATAACTGATTTGCAATTAAAACAATAGAAAATTAAAAAGGTTTGGAAACCTAAGACTGTTAACAACATTGAGCAAACTATGTTGGTTCAAACTACTTTTCATTCGAAGAAAAAGGACTTATGGGTCCTGGATAGTGGATGCTCTAACCATATGAATAGCGACAAGGATAAGTTTATAAATCTTGAAGATTATGTAGGTGGATATGTTAAGTTTGGTGATAACTCTGGTATTCAAATTAAAGGTAGAGTTTCACTTCTTCTGAATGAAGACATTCTTATCTATAATGTGTACTATGTGGAAGGTCTTAAGCACAATATTCTAAGTGTTAGTCAAATATGTGATAGTGGTTATCATGTTATTTTCACTTCACGGGGATGTGAGATTAAAAACAAGCTTGGAAAGGCTATTGCACCTAGAAGGAGGACAAAAGGAAATGTGTACAATCTTATTGACACATCAAGCAATGACAATAATCAAGGTATGTGTCTAATGGGCCAAATTGAAGAGAGTTGGTTATGGCATAAAATATTAGGACACATAAACATTGAAAATCTGGTTAGAATTAGTAAGAATCAAAATGTTAGAGGTTTACCAATCCTTAATAGGCCAAAAAATTCTGTGTGCAAAGAATGTTTAAGCGGTAAACAAACTAAAATCAGTTTCAAAAGAACATTCTTCTTCAAAACCTTTATAGCTTGTGAATACTGATTTATGTGGACCAACCAGAACAAGGTCTATTAATGGTGAAAGGTACTTTATGTTGTTTGTGGATGATTATACTAGAATGATATGGGTCACATTTCTTAAGCACAAATCAGAAGCCTTTGGAAGGTTCAAAATTTCCCGTAAAATGGTTGAAAAGGAATCTAATCTGAAACTTAAATGTCTATGATCTGACAAAGGAGGTGAGTTCACCTCTCAAGATTTTATTGATTACCTATGAACAACATGGCATTAAAAGACAGTATGATGCAACAAAACCACCTCAACAAAATGGGGTAGTTGAACATAAGAATAGAACTATAAAAGCAATGGCTAGAACCATCCTAGATGAAGCTAAGTTGTCTGATATGTATTGGAAAGAAGTTGGTCATACATCTGTATACATTTTGAATAGAGTGTAGCTTTGGGTGAAAATATTAACACACTCCTTATGAACTTTGGTATGGAAAAATTACTTCTATCAAATACTTTAAAAATTTTGGAAGTGTTTTATCAAGAAAGATGATGATAACCTTGGGAGGTTTCAATCAAAGAGTGATGAGGGTATCCTTTTGGGATACTCAACTCACAACAAAGGTTATAAATGCCTTAACAAAAGGCTTAACAGGATTGTTGAAGTTGTGAATGTAAAGTTTGATGAAAGATTACATTTAGATGTTGACATATTGGACGATAATGAGGAAGAATGGCTTGAACTTGAATCAAATTTAGAAGAAGTTGAAATAGCAAAGTCTTTTGCTGAATTAGCAAGCCCTAAAAAATGAAAAAGAAAGTCTTGAAAAGGTTTATCAAAAGCTCCTTTGAAAACTCTAGCTATGTATCACCCCAAAGATTAGATTATTGGGGATAAAAATCTAGGAGTTCAAAGTAGGAGAAAGGCTACTAAATCTGATGAAAAGGCTTAAATTGCTTTCTGTTTAGTTAATCAGTTTGAGCCTAAAAATTTTTATGAAGCTCTCATAGATTCATGTTGGATTAATTCTATGTAGGAAGAAATTGATCAGATTGAGAAAAATCAGACTTGGGAGTTAGTCCCAAGACCAGATGACAAGAATGTCATTAAATGGATATATAGAAACAAGGTTGATGGAAATGGTAATGTTATTCACAACAAAGCAAGATTTTTCTACAAAGGCTATGCTCAACAAGAAGGTATTGATTTTGGTGAAACCTTTGCACCTGTTGCTAGGTTAGAATCTATCAGAATATTCTTGGCTTATTCTATTTACAAAAAACTTTACTATTCATCAAATGGATGTCAAAATTTCCTTTTTAACTGGCTATTTAGATGAAGAGGTCTATGTTGAATAGCTTGAAGGATTTATTTGCAAAGATAAGCCTGATCATGTTTATATATTGAAAAAGGCCCTCTATGACTTAAAACAAGCACCTAAAGCTTGGTACTCTAGGCTGGATAGTCATTTGCTTTCAAATGGTTTTATTAGAGAAGGTGTATACAACAATCTTTATGTTAAAACTGAAGGTTCTGATATTTTGGTTGTTGAAATTTATGTTGATGACACTATCTTTGGCTGCAACAATGTTACTTTGAGTAAAAATTTCTCTCAGCTAATGGAATCTGAATTTGAAATGTCATTATTGGGAGAATTAAATTTCTCCTTGTTTCTTCAAATCTCTCAACGTGAAAATGAAATATTTCTTTCTCAAACCAAGTATGCTAGAGAGATGCTTAAGAATTTTTAGATGGATGAATGCCATCCAATTAGCACTCCAATGGTTACTAGATGCAAACTTACTAAGGTTGATGATTCTACCGATACAAATCAAACTGTATATACATCAATGATTGGAAGTCTATTATATTTAACTTCTTCTCGACCTAACATCATGCAGGCAGTTTGCACTGTTGCATGGTTTTAGGCATCACCTAAAGAATCCCATGTCACTGCTATTAAAAGGATTTTTAAATATATTCAGGGCACTCTTGATTATGGTCTTTGGTATCCTAGAAGCAATGATTTATCATTGATTGCTTACACTGATGCTGACTGGGCTAGTTTTTTGGATGATAGGAAAAGCACCAGTGGTGCTGCATTCTTTCTTGGTGATCGTTTAGTGGCATGGCACAACAAGAAACAAGTATATATTTCTCTTTCTACTGCTGAAGCAGAATACATTGCTGCCACTTCATGCTATACTCAAGTACTGTGGATGAGTTAGACTCTTTCAGATATGGGTATTGATGTTTCTAAACTTGTTTCCATTCTTTGTGATAACACTAGTGTGATAAATATTTTAAAAAATCCTGTTATGCACTCTCGTACTAAACATATTTCTATCAAGTTTCACTTTCTTTGAGAAAAGGTTTTAGCTAATGAAGTTTTCTTATAGTTTGTTGGCTCCCAAGATCAGGTGGCTGATATTTTTACTAAGCCCTTAGCTAAAGAGTTATTTGAAAGGTTGAGACTTCGATTGGGAGTTATCTCTCAATCTTTACTTCTCTGATTTTACAAGCATTGGCTTAGGGGGGGCATGTTATATATTTTGATTCACTTACAGCTCTCCTACAATCTTTGTTGCTGCACTGTTACTCTTTTTGTAGTTGTTTCTCATGGTATTTGGTTGGCTTCTCAGTTGTGTTTCTTGGCATTGTACATTCTTCTCTTCTATTCTTTGCCATTGAGGCAAAAAGGGGGAAAGTTATTTGTGTGTTCCCATCAAGGACAAAGGGGGAGTTTGTTGGTTCTTAGTTGTGATCATATAGTTTGTCCTTGATGAAAAAATCTCTTTCTATTGATTCTCTTGTTGAAGTTTCAGATTGGTTTCTCATGCTTTATCTTGGTACAGTTTTTTCTATATGGTTTACACGTCTTGGTATTCAGTGGACAGTTTACATTCAAAATTTTAATTTCTTATGGTACTGTTCAGTTTGAGCTTTGTGCAGTCTCAGGTTATCTTATTTGTACATTGTTTTGGTGACAAGAAAGAACATATCGGTGTGAGAATGTCAGGGTCTCGCCAATCCATTTCTCTGATAAAAATATGTGTTGCCTATCGGCAAGACATTTCTATTGTCATGACGATTTTATTTTACATACAAGCAGCTTTCGACATGACTTCTCCATGGTTTCGACGAGAGAGGGTGATCCCTGTCGAGATGAGTTATACCATCGGAATGATGTCTTAGCGAACGCATCATATGTCCCTGACTGACAACAAAGGGTGCTCATCGATGAGAGTTTTTTCTTCGTTGTAATGTCTTGGTGAATTTACTTTAGTCTTGCCGACCACCAATGGAAAAATTGCATATCAGTAGGAGGTCTCATAGCGAACCCATCAGGTCTTGCCGACTAAGTCTTATGAGGGGCTTTCGGTAAGAGGTTGGTATTGTCTCGATGATGCATAAAAGAAAAGGAACATTTCAGTATGACTCATGTGCATTTAAGAAAGGTCTTGGCAAGTTTGTTTTCTTATACCAACCGATAACATAAAGGTATACATCTCAGTAAGAGTTAGGGTTTTTGTCATGAGGTCTCGGTAAGTGACCTCTGGTCTCATCAATGGAACACAAAAGGACTTTATCGACATAGGATCTAACTTGTCTCAATGACACACAAGATGATGGATGACTTTCGGTATAATGAAGTATTATCTATATGAGGTCTCCCCGAGAATGATATGTCATGGTGAATAGGAATGATCACGTGGGCTTTCGGTAAGACACAGGATGCTCTATGAGAAGTCACCCTGACTATGCATTGTCTTAGCAAAGGTGGATGAAGGATACATCTCGGCGAGAGTGTGTTTTTGTCACACCAAATCAGAATGGATAAGGTCTTTCGATGAAACATAATGAAATCTACAAAACATATCCCTGATAGCAGAATGTAACAGCAAAACATAAGAGATAAAAATGCTTTCGGTGGAACATAATGTGGTCTGTGAGAGGTCTTCTCAACTCTATTGGGTCATGGAAAAAGTGATTACTAATTGGAATGTTTGGTGATGTAATTGCCTTCGGTAGGACTATCTAGATGTCTCGGCGAACGATTAATAAACTTTGTCACTGTGGCTGACATTTGAATTTGTATGTATAGTTGCAGGCCAACATCATTGGTTGGCATCAAATCTCAAAACAGTTACATGGAAAAATATTCTTTGAGAATTGGGAGGTTATGGTTCTCAATTGGTGGGCAGTCATGGTTTTGATGAAAATCTATTAGTTAAAATTTGAAATCTCTTGATTCAGCATAGAAATTAAAGCTCTCTCGACAGGCGTTACTCTTGATTTTTACCATCATCTACAAATTATCATTATTTAGCTTCATATTCTAAAATTCACAAGTGAGTTTTAGTTTCATGTGAAAAATGCATTATGAAGACTTCTTCATGACATACATACTTGGAACGTATATAAAAACTAGCGTTGAAAAAAGTCTACTGTCTCTAGATATAATTCTAAGATTATCATTCTTTAGTTATATGAAAATGGAAAAACTCTGCAATAAAAATATGAAAAACAAAGATGCAGAGATATATTGTAAAATTCTTTTCTATGTAATATTTTAAGGATTCAATTTTTGAATTCTTAGGGTATTAGATAGATGAGAAAAATAGAGAGTTATGAGCTTAACTGAAAAACAGAGAGATCCTCTAAGATATTTTTATTGTTCAAAAATATAATTTGAGGGGTTGGTACTCCTTGAGATAGATATCTCTAAATAAGGGGTTCGTGCTCCTTGAGTGGGTGCTCAAAAATTAGCCTATAAGGCATTGTGAACAATTGTTCAAAACATTAAGCCTGGAAGGCATTTCGAGAGTGGTTTTTATACCCCAGGAGGGTTTTCCACTCAACAAAATCTTGTGTCTCTTTGTTCTTTTGAGTTCTCACTGGTTTACTGTGTTGTTATTTCAGTTACCTGTTTGGTTATTACTTTTGTCAATTATGTTTATGAATGATTACATTCAACTCATGAATGCATTAATCAAAGTATATTGAGATCAAAACTAGGCTATGTTTTTGAATTTTTGAAAATTTGTCAAATCTGTTAAGACACTGATTCACCCCCCCTCTTACTGTCATTCTAACTCCAACAAGTACACCACTGATAGAGAAACTGCGCCACTAGCAGTCCAGCAAAACCATATAGTGCTGCTATCAAACTCCAATTTGTGGTGATGTGTTCTTCCCACCCAAAAATTTGAATTTCAAATTGTGACACTAGAAATTTTCCTGACAACTGGTCAATCCAAATTATAAACTACGTCACTGGTCAAAATAGTGTCACAATTATGCTTACTAGTCTTGCTGCAGTCCACTGCTGTTAGTCCTAGGGGCGCTATACAATGTCACTGACTCTTCTAAATTGTGTCGCCTCTATAGACTGTGCCACTGGAGTTGGGTAAAAGGAACTTTTCAAAGAATTTTCAACATTTTCTTTTTCATTTTGGTTGCTTTTGACTACTAACTAGTTTTTAGCTTTTGTTTCTATAGTTTTTACCAGTTTTGTAGGTTGTCTTAGTCAAAACTGAAGGGAGGGAAAAATACAAAGACTTCTATGGCATCATTTCTGTATTCTATGAAGTTTTTTTGAACACTTTTGGAAACAATTATAATTCCAAATCTAAGGATTTTGTTGCTTCAAGCTTTTAGGACTCAATAGATTTCAATTTGGGTTTAAAAAGAACAAAACAAAAGGGTTAAAATGAATCTTAGACAAAATTACTAGATTTTGTTTTGGACTAACAATTCACCAAACAAATCTCACTTTCTATTTGGTGCTTAAAAATAATCCAATTCTTGGTTTGATGTATTGAAATGAACATGTTCCTTTATGTTTTTTAATCACTTATCCAAAGTAATATCATCTACAAGACGTATGTGCTTCTCTTGTGCCTCACGATGATCTTGAGAATCAAAAGGCTTTATCTGACATTAAGTTGTATAAGTGCTTACCTCTAAACTTCAATTTGGATTCTTAAAATTGAACAAAACTTTCGAGTGTGAGTGGAATATATCACGTGTGTTCTCTCTTTGTTTCTCAACAAATATCAATCGAACTACGAATGTGTTTGCTTGCTTTTGTTTATTATTAGAGGGTCTTCCTGGTGGGAGAAAGTAATCACCCCAAGGAATGACCCAACTAGGAACACACAAAATCCAATTGACTTCCAACTGGTATATAAGTATGGGTACTTTAGGAAATTTCAAGTATCATGAGGATTGTTTTGACAAGAAGGGTAGAAATGGTATCTTGCCTCATGGATGATCCCCCATTAATGGAATGCCTATATTAAAACCTCTTGTTTAGAAGTCCCAAATCCCTAATCTATTTTTTGTTGCAAGAACGGTCATTTTGAAGCCGTCCCACATTTTTATGACTCTTAGTAGAGATGAGAAGTATGCCATGGGAGTTTTATGGGTATTGATGCTTGGCTGACCTAAGAAGAGTAGGCGTAGCTAGAGAAATCCAAGTGGGAACTTAACAAATATTATCTCATTTTATCCTATGGTTGTGCATGTTCTTGGAAAAAAACACTTTTCTTGGATCTAAAACATTGTAAAAACAAACACTCAACATGAACATCAAATTTCAAACCCTTTAGAGGAGAAAATACCTTTGAAAAAATTTAAGTGTTATTGCTTGCCCTAGGGATTCTATCCGTAAAGGCTTCTAAGAATTTGAACTTACATCACAATTTTCTCTCACTAAAGTCAACAATAGGAAAAAAATTCCTTGATTTCCACATACATTTTCACTTTGTGGGATGAGAAGAAGTTAGGACATTAGACATCTAGTTTGAAAATCTAATCAAGAAATTTTTTTTGGTAAAAGGAATTCATAAAGCAAAGCTAACAAATAATTGAACCCCACACATGTGCTCTTCCAAATGATTTCTCCGAAGATCAAAATCCAAAAACCAAAGTCCAAAGGTCTTAGTCAAAAAGCTCGCAAGAAATGTTTTTCCATGCTTTACTAATTTAGAGAAATATTCACATTCAAGTTTTACAAATGTGCATCAAGGAACAATCCCAATTTTTACTCATTTTACTATTGTAAAAATCCATCTCTCTTTCAAAGGTTTGAGTATCTCACATAGGAAGTATTACATGTTCTTCAACACTGAGCTCTTGTAAACAAGAGTCTTTTTAGGTTAATCTTAGGATAAAAAACAATCACTCTCATCCATCTTCAAACATCATATCCAAAAATCATCTCACCAACAACTCTTGGAAATCTTGAAAAAATAATTCATGCTAAGCTTTTGGAAAATCCTCTACATCAAATCCAAATCATCTTGTTTGATTAGATGTTTGTAGATGCATCCTTCTCCACATATTTAGTCAAATTATCAAATCCTTGCAGAAAAGTCTATCCCTTGATAACATCCAAAATCTTGGGGTTTATGAGTTCAAAATCGAAATCCAAAATCAAATCAAATCATCTTGTTTGGTTAGGTGTGTCTAGATGAATCCTTCTTTACACACTTAGTCAAATTATTATCTTGTGTAAAAATTTACTCTAAGACAGCATCCAACCTCTTAGACTTTATGAGTTCACCATCCAAATCAAATCAAATTAAACCAAATCAAATCAAAAGTCAAAATCAAAAGTCCCAAAGTCTAGTATCTCCTTCAAGATTTCTCAAGAGTTGAATTATTCACACCATCCATCCTTCATTTGTTTCATCATCACACTTTCATCCTTAATCATCCTAGATTTCCTCTTTTGTGCCTAGAGTTAGATAAATATAAAGAATTAGAGGTTCATCTCTCAAATTCTTGAAAATTGATCCCTATTTTATAGTGCAAACTAGATCGCAACACAAGAACATGGAAAACAACAAAGAAATATCAACTTTGAGTGACTTGAGCCAAACCACTCCTGAAACAAATCCCATTTGATCAAGCAATTCCCTACCTAATATTCCTCTATCATCACAAAATCTTCAAGAGGAAGTTCAAGTGGAAGAAATCACCAATAATGCCTCAGGGATGACATAAGATGAAATCATTGAGATGGTCCAAAATCCTGAAACTCACCGAATTATCAATACCATGATGACGCTCAATCCCTCCCAATACATGCGTGAATTGGCAAAAGAAGGGGATAAACTCTCTTTTGAATTTTATTTTAGCACACTTGTGGAGAAACCTCTTGGGATCATGCCCCCAATCTCATCCACACCTCCATTTACAAGCATCACTCAATCCATCCCCCAAATCACATCATCCATCGCTCCAACTCAACCAATTGTCAACAAGGGAAGCTTATTTCTTCATGCATTTCAAACAAACCCACTTGAGAACAACCAAAATTTGGATGCAAATAGCATACTGGGTCAATCTGTCCCATTGAATCTATTACACCCATATGTTCCACTCACCTTTCAAGACCCGAATGACCCATCATCATCTTTTCATGCAACACTGACATACACTCTCAACACACAAACCTCTCCCCCTATGACTTCACAAAGTGATGGTGGACTATTTGGACTAGGGGGATCTTTGATCCCTCATCATCATCATTTCCTCAAGGGAATACACCATCCATTTTCCCACCACTTCCACCTTTTCCATTAACATCCATACCACCCCTTGGTTTAGGCCTTCCCCATTTACCATCCATCAATTAAACCAATCCAAACAATCCCCAAATCATAAATAAAAACATAATGTTGAATCTAGCAATCTTTCCATCGATATTGCAACAATAGATGGCAATGATCCCAACAACACAAGAAATCATAACAACATCTCAAAGCATGGTCTCCCAAGGGCCTATCATATCAATCGCACCATCCACTACATAAATCTCGATCATCAATATGACAACACCTTTCATCACAACAACAAATACTATTCCAAATCCACCACCTCTACCTCCAAAGACGAACATGGTCAACCAATATAGAATCATATTGCAAGCAGTTCAACAAGCTTCCTATCAAAAGGAACTTCAAAAAATTCAAAACCAACAAGCTACATAGCTATCTTCGCAACAAGCACAAGCACAAAAAGCACAAGTTTCCCAAGCTCAAGCTTTATTGCAACAAAAACAATCCACCCAAGTTTCCCAAGTTGCGCAAGCAACTCAAGCCACTCAAACAACACAAGCCATGCAGGTTGCCCAGGCTGCACATGTATCCCAACAAGTTCAGGCTCAAGCTCAAGACCAATATTAAGCTTAACAAGTGCAAGCGCAAGCTCAATACCAAGAACAATTGCAAGCAGGTTAGCAACAAGCATATCAACAAGCCCTACAATAGTACTAAACACAATCAGAAGCCACCCAATTAATAGCCCAACAACAAGCATTGTTGGCACAACAAAATCAAGACCAACAATAATTGTTGTTGGAACAACAACAAGAATTGTTGGGGTGACAACAAATATAGGCATATCAGCAAGCCTTGATCGCGTAGTAGAGCTTGCAAAAAACTCCCACCAACATACCCAATACTCTACCCATCACTCAAACACCTTGACCTCTTCAAAAAACATTCATTCTACCTTCTAATCCTCAAGATGATGTGATAGCACAAATCAAATTTCTCTCGTAGCTAGTGCTTGATCTCCAATCAAGGAAAACAACAAAGACGCTAACCAACTTGTGCCCCTATCCATTTTCCAGGAGCCTTGTAATGGTACCATTCCCAGAAGGGTTTTAAATCCCTAAATTTGACAAATACCATAGACTTGGTAATCCTAAAGATCACATCAGGGAATTCTAGGTACATTGCATGGAGGTCACATATGACGATACATATCTAATATGGATATTTCCTCAAATTTTGGCTAGTCCTGCTATGGAGTGGTTCTCTAGCCTTCCTCCTGGCATCAAAAAGTTCCAAGAGATTATAGATGCATTCATAAAAAATTATGCATTCAACGTTGGCATGGATGTTAGTCTAGATGAACTATCTACTCTTAAACAAGCTAAGGGGGAATCATTTGCTTACATCCTATAATGATGGTGATCCAAGGACAACAAAGCAAGTGGGCCATGCCAGAAGAACAAGTTTGCACCATCATTGCCAATCTTGAGAAAACCTTGGAATTCCATCTGAAAATGCAGTGCATCACCACTTACGATCACTTGATCCCCAAGGTGCTCAACATCAAATGAGCCCTTATTGCACAAGGCGGCACACCCATGTATCTAGAACCTCAAGAAAACCACCCTTCTACTAGCTATAATGAAAAACCTTGCACATGGGCGAGAAAAAAAAATGTCACTATTGATGGTGTGGTGGATGCCAAGGTCATAATCAGTGCTCCGAAATTAAGAAAACCCAATCATACTAGCAACCACAAAACAATAATTGAAACAACACACAAACTAATGTGTTATCACAATAGCCACCAAATAATCAAGTCATCAAGAAGTTGGTAAACAAGAATGTCATCAAAATCCCCACATATGAGAATTATCAAGATCCCCAAGTGAAACCACCATGGTACAATGAGAATCACCTTTGTAATTTTCCTAAAATCAAGGGGAACACAATGACAAGTTGCATGAGGCTAAAAAATATGATTCAAGACCTCATTGATGACAAGATCAGAAATGTGGAACAACTAGCTGGAAATCAAGACCTTAAAATATAGATGAATCCAATGTCGGATCATAACAAAGGGAACAACAATGGAAATAAAACGTATGCCAATATTAACATCAAGGGTGCCAAAGCTGATTGTGGAGTCACCACACGTGGTGTCAAAGTCACCATTATTGATTCATCACATCCACCTAGTGCATCCACCTCAAATCCAAAATCTATTCCCAATGGTTACAATGTCTTAGACCATCTGAAAAGAACTCCCACTCAAATCTCCATCATGGAGTTATTGAAGATCTCATCTACCCATAGAAATATCCTTGATGAAGAATTGGTTTCATCTACCATCTATGTCGATCTGGATGTTGACCAATTCCAAGCTATGGTCAGAAACATTATTACCCCAAATCTCCTCACATTTTTTTATTAGGACTTCCCCACTCAACCATCTCACACTCGTGCACTCCACCTTGAGGTCCTAGTTCATAAAAAAATTTCAAAAGGGCCTTGGTGGATGGAGGTGCAAGTCTAAACATCTGTTCTCTCAAGCTCATAAAGAATCGGGGATTCTCTAAGGTCTCCATTGAAAAAGGAAAGGGAATCACTATCAAAGCTAATGTTGATCAAGAAAGAGTGTCTCAAGGCACTATCAAACTCCCCATTCAAGTAGGATCAATCATTATGGAAATCACCTGCTAGGTCCTTGACCTTTATTTTCCTTATAACATCCTCCAGGGGGAACCATGGATCCATGGGATGCAAGCAGTTGCATGAACCTTCCACTAGTGTGTCAAATTCACATATCAAGATCAAGAGGTCATGATCTATGGTGATGCCGAGCCCTTTGCCTACTGCAAGAGCCTAGAAGCAAAATACTATAAAATCCCCTAGATACCTAAGAATGATGAAGGCCACACAACTTTGTATGTAGACCTAGCTACTTTCACCTCCACTTCTAAGACAAAGACACTTGCCATTCCTGATATTTCCAAAGCCAAAGTCATTTTCCAAGACAACAAATGTGGGGATTACAAAATGAAGAAAATTTCTTTCGTGATAGGAGAGTTACCTCAATCTCCTAGGTCTCATGGGAAACCCCAACCAACTGGAACATCATCCAAAACTTTTAGAGCTTACCCTTCTAGATTTAGAAGTTGGGGAGACCTAATCTAAGAAGTGGTAGATGAAAGAGACATATCAAGCTTGCTATACCAAGATGAAAGGCCTATGCCTGATCTTCCAATGGATGAGAGTAGCAAATGACTGCAAATGATGCTTAGTATGGGCTATTATAGAAACAAGAAACTTGGATAGAATGGAAATGGTCTTCTAGTACCACTCATTCCTAAGACACGCATCAGAAATCTTGGCCTTAGATGTACCCCTCTGAGGGTGACCATACTTGGAAGAGATTCCCCACTTAGAATAGTCAAAACTCCCCCTCAGCTATTAGCAGTCACTCTTCGATTACCCGTATCCATAGGTCAAGTCATAAACAACTTTACATTTGAAATAACTGGCATCTGTAGTAGTACTGATGATGAGGAAGATGCCATAACTCATTTACCAATTCTTTTCAAAGATTCCTCTCTTCTCGTGATTAGTACCCTATCTTTTGATTCAACCAACCAAACCCATGAAATAAACTTATTATATCCCCAACTCATCAATTATGACCAACGAAGACCACTGGTTCTAGAATCATTTTAAAATGATGAGGCACTCTCAGAATTCATGGGATAATGGGATACTATACTGTGTGGAGATCATAAGGCTAGATTTGACATCATACTGGACACACACACCTATTACGGGGAAATGATTGAATCCTTTAGTCGTAAAAGTAAGAACCTGAGAATAATCTCTAGGTATTTGAGTAAAAACCACACTGTGGCACTCTTTGACTCAAAAATAGTAAAAATAAAGGACATATCCAATGGAAAAAACCTCTCTGAGGCACTACAGGATGAAGGATTCAATCTTCCTCTCAGTGCCATTCATTAGGAGAAGTGAGCGGTCTTAGCATAAACATCCAATCTAGTCAACTTGGGAACATAAGAGATTCCACACATAACATTCTCTGCAAAGTCTTTTTTAACAAAAGAATAGGAATTCCTAGCTGTGTTCGCAAGAGAAAGAAATTTCAACTTTGCATGGACCAATGCCGATATTCCTAGACTTGATCTAGAGGTTGTGGTTAACCAACTAGCTATATATCATGAAGAAAAGCCAGTGAGACAAAAGTTGAGGAAAATGCATCCCCAAATAGCATTTTTGGTCAAAATGGAATTACAGAAGCTCCTAGATGCAGGATTCATATGGCTGATAGATTATCCATAGTGGGTCTCCAATCTTGTACCTATCTCAAAGCCCACTGGGGGCATCCATATCTCAATAGATTTCAGATATTTAAACAAGGCATGTCCTAAGGATGGCTTTCTGCTCCCAAACATTGATATGATTGTGGATATAACAATAGGAAATGAGATGTTATACTTGATGGGAAGATTCTTAGGATACAACCAGATCATGATAGAAAAAGAAGACCAACACAAAATGACATTCACTTGTCCATGGGGGACATACTGCTGGAATATGATGCCATTTGGGCTAAAGAACACTAGAGAAATCTATCAGAGGGCCATGACACTAATCTTTCATGATATGATCCATAAAACTATGCAAGATTATATGGATGACATATTGGCCAATTCAAAGAAACGTTGAGATCACATAGCGGCATTGAGTTCCATCTTTGATAGACTAGAGAAGTACAAGGTTTGACTGAATCCAAAAAAGTGTCTTTGGGGTACAATCAAGCAAACTCCTAGGATACATTGTATCCATGAGGGTAATCGAGGTGGATCTAGCTAAGGTTAAGGCCATCCTCAAAATGGAGGCACCCTGAACATTGAAATAGCTAAGAGGCCTACAAGGAAGACTTCAGTCCATCCACAGATTCATAGTACAACTAGTTAACAAGCAAATCATGTACTCTCATCTACTCCACAAGGTGGTAGCATATAGATGGGATGAAAAATGTGACCATGCCTTCAACAAGATCAAGGAATACTTACTCACACTATCAATCCTCATGCCAGCCATTCCAGGAAAACCATTGATCTTATACATATCAGTAACAACAAGAGCTCTCAGCACTCTCCTAGAACAACAAGATGAAACTTGGAATGAGAGAGCCATCTGTTACAACAATAGAACTATGGTGGGGCATGAACTGAACTATACACCCATTGAAAAGGCCTACCTAGCAGTCATTTTTGTAGCTCAGAAGTTTAGACACTACATGCTAGCACACCAAATCAAACTCATTGCAAAAATAGACCCCCTCAAGTACCTACTGTCCAAAGCCACGCTCATAGGGTGAACAACTAAATGGGTTATGATCCTCACAAAGCATGATATTGAGTATGTGGAACACAAGGCCATCAAAGGACAAGCAATTACAGATCAACTAGTAGAGGCATCCATATATGAAGAAAATCCACTTGTGTTAGAGTTCCCTAACGAATCAATCTTCAACCTAAGTGTAGCAAATCATTGGAAAATGTACTTTCATGGATCCTACATGCAACAAGGGTCAAGAGTAGGGAATTTATTCATCACTCCATAAGGAGATTGTATACCTAAATCATACAAGTTGTCATTCCCCTGCACAAATAACATTGTAGAATATGAGGCTCTTGTCATAGGGCTAAGAATTTTAGTGTAGTGGTAGATCATGGCACTTAAGGTAAATGGAGACTCACAACTCATAATAAATCAGGTAAATGATGAATACCAAAAAAAGGATGACAAATTAGCTCTATACAAAAAACTAGTGGAAAGCCTTAAGGAGTTCTTCATTGATATCACATTCGAGCAACTACCAAGAGAAAAGAACAGAGCAACAAATGTCATGGATACAATTGCATCACTTTTGGAGATCCCACACAATGTCCCAAAACAAGAATTCCTTGTGGAGCAGCTTCTTGTGCCTACATTCGAGGTACCAAAGTCTGAATTTGTGTGTGAAATCGTTGGTCCTGGTGATCCTTAGTATCATGATATATACACTTATCTAAGAATAGGATTCCTCCCCATAGAAATAACCCCAAACCTCAAGAGAGCCTTTGTCAAAAAATCATCCCATTTTTTCATCCTAGGAGATACCCTTTACTGTAGAAGCATTCAAGGAACCCTATTATGTTTCCTAAACGTTGAGGAAGCATTGATTGCTTTAACCAAAGTATATAACTACATTTGTGGTTCACATTTGAGAAGAATGACCTTGGCTAAGAAATTATTGAGGACATGGTAGTATTGGCCAACAATGGAAAGGGAAGCTCACAATTATGTCAAAAGGTGTTTACAGTGTCAACAACATGGGGACCTCATCCATCCATTAGCTCAGGAGATTCGTCCAATTGTTACACCATGGCCCTTTTCACTGTGGGTGCTCAATCTCATTGGAAAAATTACCCCCGCCTCATTGAGTGGACATAAGTTCATCATCACCGCCACTGAGTATTTCACGAAGTGGTTGGAAGCCATCCCCATGACCTACATTATTGGAACATAGTAGATATCCAAGTTCATCTTGAACTACTTAATATGTCGCTACAGTGTCCCTCAAGCCATTATCTCATATAATGGGATACCTTTCAAAAATAAAGATGTTCCCGACCTATGCCAAAAATTCAAAATCCACCATCGCTTTTCTGCTTCATATTATCCTCAAGGAAATGGCCAAGCAGAAGCCACTCGCAACAAGACCATCCTAAAAATCCTCAAGAAAATAGTTAATGATGCTAGTCATGACTAGAATTTGCAGCTAAATCCCACCTTATGGGCCTACCACACCAGCATTTTCTCACCAACAAGTGCCACCCCTTTCTCTCTAGTCTACGGATTAGAATCCATACTTCCCATTGAGATTGAGCTCCGATCCTTGAGAATATCACTGCAAAAACTCATCACAAATGAAGAATACTAGGTATCAAAACTGAATGAGCTGGAATTACTAGATGAGTGGCATGTGTATGCCTTAAACCATTTGCAATTCTACCAAAATCGACTCAAATAGAGCTACAACAAGAAGATCAGGAGTCGGGTCTTCTAGGTCAGACAATTGGTGTTGAAGGAAAATCAAAAAAAATTTGCCAATCCAAAAAGCAAGGGAACATTTGAACCCAATTGACTGGGACCCTTCATCATCACAACAATCTACAAGTCAGGGGCATATCAGTTATCAACACCATAAGGCAAGCCTCTTTAGGAGCCTATGAACAACTCCCATCTCAAAAAGTTTTATGCCTAATATTTTAAGGTATAAAATCTAAAAATACAAAAAAAAAAGAGAAAATTTCCTAAAAAAATGGCCACCCTGATAAAAACTTGGTAAACAGGCATCTTGGTGATAACAAAAAAATATTACAAATATAAAAGTCCAAAAAAATCATAAAAAGGATTCAAAACAGTAAAGAGAAAAATCATCCTCTAGTGAAAACCACTTTGGTGGCGCTTTGGGCAAGTACCTTGGTGAAAACCTGGTAAACAGGTGCCTTGTGTAAATAAGCATGTTCCATCCACCAAGATCTCTATGGCTTGTTCTGCATCATTCACCTATCATGTTTCCATCATCTATCACATCACCCATCTGCATCATAGCTTTGTCTTGTGTTTGTGTCATGATCCCTCCTAGTACTACTCGGCCCATTCTCAAGGTCAGTTTGTCCTGCCAATATCAAAGTAGTCTATTGCATCACCCTAGGGGCATGTTCTCATCAGATCAAATTTGTGTATATTCTTGAAGTCTTCACAAAATCAAAAAATCCAAAAACATCTAGAAAATCCAAAATAATCCAAAAAAATTCATAAAATCAAAAAATCCAAAAAATATTCAAAACATATCAAAATCCAAAAAGAGGTCAAAAATTTAGTCAAAATTTCAAAAACAGAGTCTTCTTGTCAAACTACAGGTCTCTAAGCTCTGAACGTAGGCAAGGTTGATCTTTGATCATCCCCCAAGACACTTAGGTCAGTCCTTTCGGAGTCTGTCATAGTAAAATGACTATCCATTTGTCCATATCTCATCAATAATTGAGTCTATGTCAGTCAAACTATGTGGTCTCTACATGTATAATGCAGGCAAGGCTAATCTTTGATTAGCCCCCAAGTCCCCCAAGATAGGTCCTTAGGTTACTCTCTTCAGAAAAATATTAGAAAACCCCAAAAAAAATTGAAATTTTTAAAATCAAAACATTTGTTAAATCTTGAAAATACCAAAAACACCCTCAAAACATTTCAAAAAACATCAAAAACATCCAAATATTTGAAAAAATTCATCCATCCCTTATCTCTCTTTCACCTGAAATAAACATCACTCATAATAAATGAATCATCATCCCCAACCTTTGGTGAAACAATAAGAAACAAGTCTAGCATGTTAAAAGTTAAAATCAAACATCAAAGTCTCAAGTCTAGGTCAATGAGTAAACAAGTTGGTCAAATCTTCGTATCAATAGCCCATCATCTAATCAGTCCCAAATCAATCATCTGATAACATCATGTCCTAGGATGCATCCTTCCTACAATGGACATCAACATCAAGCATCATCGTACTTTAGTCTTGGCTAGCGATATGAAGGACATTAGCTTGTTTTTTTACTTTATCTTTGTCTTTTGACTTATCTTATTTGCACTCATTCCAATGACCTCTCAATGATGTCCAAACAAAAGGATTTAGAGAGAAAGAAATGGGGAAATGATCATTATATTTAATCTATTGTGCTTGTTGGATATTCTTGAAATATAACATGGTCATGCGTGCTTTGTTTGGCTTGTAGGGAGGATGTTTTAGGTGTCTTGTTGACCACATAGGGAGGCTTTCCTTTCTATGTTTTGGTCTGAGATGTTCAAAATATATGAACTTCACTTTGAATGAGGTTTTGTATGCTAGGTGTGAATAGGAGTACTCCTATCTGATTGTTGAGTCAAATTCCATCACACTAGGTGCAACACCATCCTAGTTCTTTATACCTTGATGCATCGTTCCTATGTGTATTATCAAACATAAGTTAAATGGCCCTTTTAAAGTACCAATTCGTGTCACGCTAACATGGTACCATGACAATTAATCAAAATCATCACTAATGCATCCATCCTTCCTCCACAAACCATCAACATAATGCATATCATATAGTATCATATCAATAATCATCTCACACACATTAAATTTTATCATTATTTTCATACTATAGATTTGTTATTCTAAGCATCTCATAAACCATAACATTTGCATCCATGAAAGTATTATTACATAAGCATCATAACATACACATTATCATATCATCCATTCACATCATCATATAAGTATTATCATACCATGGGCATCATTTTAAAAGTGTCATCACATCATATCATGTGCATCATCACATCATATCATACATGGAAAATGTACTCAAAAAAGAAAAAGAAACAAGAATATGTCATTGCATCTCATACATTTTATCATCATTTGCATAATATAGATTTATTAGTCTAACCATTTCAAATCATTTGCATAACATAACATTTGCAATATCCATACATCATCATAAAAGGTGCATAGAAAGATAATGAAAAAGAAATGCATCCATATAGAAGCATACATTGCATTGCGTCACATAGAATAAAAAACATACATGCATCACATAAGATAGAGTCATCTCATAGCATACAAAACATCGCATATAGGAAAATAGTACATCCATCCATCATGCATAAATAAAATAGAGCACATCATACATCAAATCAAATCATCTTATATCATATATCATCAAAAAAATTATACAACTATCATGGTACACAAATCAGGATCAAATGTATGTGTATATCAATTAGTATAATACAATCGCCCATGGGGCTATCACAAATGAGACTGTAAATCACAAAAATAGTGGTGTCTCTAATCAAAATGTGAGCTAGCCTTACTGGTTGCTAGCATATTGGTACGCCTGCATGGACACTGTGCTCCTAGAGGAGGATGCAGCCATGCTCTCCAGCTGTTGTCACTGACCCATCTCTTGTGCTGCCTGCAGCTCTACAACCTGTTGTTGCTAGATGGCCTAGTCTTGCTCTATTGTCAGGGCCTAGACCCACTATCTAGCCTGGTCCGTCTCTGTGGTGAGCACCTATATGTGAGACTATAACTATAAAATTTGTTTGTTCCTCGGGTCTAGCTATGATGGTGACTCGACTAGTGGTTGGTCTTGATGACCATTTCTCAGTGGGTCCCATTGCCTTTCCTAGTCTTGATGACCATCCCTGTGTTGATCCTGATTCCTATCTCTAGGGGCATCTCCCTGATCCCTATGTTGCTCAGGTTACTGCTCTAGCTGTCGCAAAGGGGATCCATCTCCTCCTATGTCGGTTCCCCTATCTCTTTCACCGTCTTTGTTTCCTCACCCTTTCCCTCGCCCTTTCCCTACTGATCGGCCTCAGGTTCACCATCGTGGTAGAAATGCACTTGGAACTATCAATTTGATTGGTGACCTGTACCAATCTTTGTATGCCTATGTCACACCTGCATCTACTAACCCCTAATCATATGGAAATGGCCTGGCCACCAGTTTTTAGAAACTCTCCATGACATCATTTGTGGGGATTGGTCACCCCATGTTGTCTCCCTCATAGTATGCACAAATATCACCATGTACTACTCATTAGGATGGTCCTTGACATCTTTGAACTATTTGGCAACTCGATCTAGAAGGTAGCACTCTATCATTGTATCTTCCTTGCCCTACATGAGTCTATCCTATCTAGCAAAGAAAAAATTTTGAACGTTACCATACTAGGTAGGAATGTCGAGCCAAGGCCTCCAAGTAAAAATAGTTATCTCATCAATCCCCCTCCTCTAGTGAGGGATGTCGGCCATTCATGTATGTTTAAACCTCAAACCATCCCTATATTGCTAGACCACGAGATCATTTGGCTCCATGGCGACTATTGTAACTCATGGGCAGAGCACTGCAATATGCTCCCATGCGCAAATATGCAAAAGTGTCACTCCATAACCGATGGCTCTGCCATCCAAATAAGCACACTCATGAAGATTGTGGTAAAGTGAGTCCAGCATCACTGGCCCCCATGCAAAGCACTCTGTATGTCGAAGCATCCACTCCTAGGCAAGACACCATCCCAGACTAAAGTATCAGCCACACTAATCTAGTAACACGAGGCATAAAATGATTGCTGCAACAATCAATCAAAAGATGGGAACCACCCTCCTATACCACTCCAGCTCGATTTGTCCCTCAGAAAAAAAACAAGCTCATTGAGGCCCATGACATTGTAGTAAGCATCTCTCCCAGCATCCACATCATAAATGACTCTCTCTTCATGGATCAAAAAATGAAGAATGTGCCACACATCCTCCAAGGTCATTATCACCTTGCCTATGGGCAAGTGAAATGACGTCTTGTTGTGCAATCACTCTAATAATGTTGTCATCATCCCTAGGTGTGTCTGAATAGTAGGTACATAAGCGACGTACCATAGTCCTATCGCTCCCAAGTGCTCCTGAAGTGTCACATGCAAATTGACATCTTGAACCAATCTACCTAGTATCAAGGACATGTACTCTCATGAATGTAAAATCTCGGCATCCTCCTGCACCAGTAAAGTCACAGCATCAAATTTTGTAAAAAATCGAGATCCCATTTGGAGTTTTCACGACCAACATAGCAAATGCATCATTGTTTGAAAATTCCAAACTGCGCCGCTACAAATTTAAAAATTCTAAACTACACCGCTATGGATTTAAAATTCCAAACTACGACGTCGCGTCACAATTTCACTATGCACCAATTTGGCCCCAAACCCTAAATTTCTAATTGCACCTCTGCGACACAATTTTCATATGCGACACACTTTGAGACCTAAACCCTAATCCCTAAACTCCACCGCCCAAGTGCTAGAATCAATAGAGGTGCACTTTAAGGCCACGCAACACCAATTTAGTACTTTCAATGGCACCAAACAATGTTTCTTGACTTTGTTTGACCTTTGACCCTAATTAATGCACTCAAAAAATGAAAAAAACAAGTTGGGTTAGGATCACAGACCACTGGTCCTGCACTTGGTAGTCATTGGTATGCTCGCACTTGATCCGAAATGTGTTGTGGAAGCACACATTGTGCCATTTTGAACAATGTTCAGAGCTCAAAAGTGCTAAATTTCTAAAGGCTAGGAGTACAAATGTATTGGAAGTGGCCCCTCAAGGCCTATTTAAGCTAAAAAGTTTTGGTTTTTTTACCCTGTTTAGCCATCTAGCTAGGGTTTTGGACTCCTGATCCCATTTTTGCCTAACTGAGAGGCATTTTGCATCATTTTTGGTATCCTAAATGCTTTCTAGACTCATCTGGAACCTTGTCCTTTTTTTTCATGAGATCGTCCAAAAATCCAAATTTTCGTCTGATCTCTCGAGGGGGCAGTATATCAGCATGCTTCTTCTCATCGGGTTAGCAGTGGGGCATATGAAAAAATTGAATATATTTTGAGTTTCGATCTCTGTAGTTTCTTCTTTGAACCAACACAATAGGTACATTGCTTCAAAAAGGGGGAAAATGTAGACACAGAAAATATACTGATTGATCCTATACACCTTATCCTGATTTTACTAATACTGCTTCATCCTGAATCATCTCCTTTGTGAATGATTTAATCAAATAATCTGTATTTGATGAAATTCATCACATTTAATCTCCTAATTAAATAAATCATTTTGTTTAATTAATCCTAGTGTCCTCTTTTAATTAAATAATTAACTTTATTTGATTAAATCATCATATTCTTCTCTATAATTAAATAAATCAATTTTATTTAATTAATATCTAAAGCCATTCTATTAGATTAAATAAATTAATCTTTATTGGATTTAATCTAACATCATCCTCTTTAATTAAATAAATCAAATCTTTAGTTAATTAAATCTAAATTCATATTCCTCTCAACTTTTCTTTAAATCAATCCAAAAATCTACATCAAATTTTCACATCAACTAATCTCCCTTTCAATTAATCAAACCTAATTTATCCTAATCTTAATCCTCTTTTCTCTACCTTTTGCAACTTGCACATGAAAATACATTTAGTTGATTTATTAAATCCCTATTTTCTCTCAACATGGCATCAAAAATGGAATATTCTCCAAATTTGAAAAATCCCTCTAGAAGGGATTGCACATCCAACAAGGCATTTAAATCTCTTACATGTCCTTTTTCCTTGAGCCAAGTGGCAATAACTGCATTTATTTCTCCCTCCAACATGTCATTTCATCAATTTTGAATTTCCACCTAATAGCATGTATGTGCACTTTCATCAAAATGTGTTCAACCTTTGTCCTTTAGCATAATGACAAGTGGCTAAATGTTATTGGTTGGTATTTTATCCCACATTTACCCATTTTGGCTCATTATCCATCTTTCTCATCTATAAATAAGAGGCTCTCATTTGGATTTTGGATCCACAACTTTATGTAAAGTCATTATCTTGAAATTTTGAATTTTCTCATCCTTTGTTCATCTGTTTTCATCAATTTTTAGAGTTTCATGACTAGGTTATTCAGGAATTTCACCAAGGAGTATCAAATATTCATCAAGTCATCATTCAAGCTTACAAGGGATTGGGAAAGGGCCATTTTCCACATCAAAATGGAACCAATTCCCTGATGGGATTGAGAGTTTGCTTGCATTAAATACAATTTGAACCTTTCATTTGTGTTCTTCATTGCATTTCTTATTTTGTGTATTTGAAATGGATTTCATGGGGAATGTTGATTTAAACTTACATATTTAACTAATTGTGTGTTTTTTTGTCGTGTTTGTGTAGGTCTAACATCACCATTCACAAAAACATAAGTTATTCAGGAGGAGAAAAGAGAAAATGAAATTTGTATGGTATAGAGATATTGTGTCTTTGATGGTTTTCCACATCATGTGTTTCCATCAATGACAAAGGGAGGTATTGTTGCAAGTATGAGAAGTTGGTATTGTCATTGATGTCTATAGTTGAGTGAGGTTGTTGCAAGAATCTAGTTGATGCTTTGATTGGTTGCATTATGTTTTCATTAGTAAAGCTATTTGTGTCAACCTCTAATGTTACTTTGATAATCCTTATCTATGGTTATGGAAATGTTGAAGATCATGAGGATGTGTCTATGGTGCTTGGTTTCCAAGTGCTTTTGAGAAAATTTGATAAAAAGCACAAATAGGGTGTTGTAGTGGTGTTCTAGGTAACAGAGTTGTGTTTTGGATTTTCTCCACATTTCTTCTAGGTTGTAAGTCCACCTATGTGGTTCAAATATGCTGATCAAAGGTGAACATTCAAAGATTATTTTATCTATAATTTAGGATTTTGGATCATTGTTTAGAGAAAGATATGTTCACCAATGTGTGAACTAGGTTTATAGTGTTATTTCCAATGGTGTTTGTGAGAAATGTATTTTCTCCACGTTTCTCCATGAATTGGTGTTTTTTCTTCTATATCTTGGAATCTTCTCATATTGTTTATATATTTCATAATTCAAGAGTCTTCATGATTTGGTGTAGTGCAGAGCAAGCTTGATATGTTAGTATGCATGGAAGGTAAACTGGGTGTGCGGGATGAGTGCATTTTACTAGTGCAAGTTGGTGTGAATATTTTTTTGGATTTCAAGTGGTTCATGGATTGCTCTAGATCATCTTGAAGCATGTTATGTGGTATGCATGTTGTCTAGATAAAAAGAGAAGTGTGTACTTAATTGATCAATGGTGTTTACATGAGTAACGAATGACCTCGGTGTTTACACTACATGTGAAGGAGTTTAAGTATTGATGAAGGTACTATGTGGTGTGTGAGAATTAATTTGGGTTCAAGGTATGTTTTATTATGGTCTTATTTCATTCCTATCCAACATGTGAATGTTTAGTGGTGACCTATTTTTGAATTTGTAACTGTGAGTTGTGTGTGATTGACTTGAAGATGTTTTTCAAGATGTGGATGGTATAAATGCAAGATAATTTGATGTGAGATGAAGTGTGGTGTCATGTTGAGATTTGTGATGCAAAATTTATAGTAGAGTGAAGAGATGCAAAATATAGTGCAAGCTATAATTTGAGATTGCTGGATGCAGTGAGCAGAAGGTGAATTGATCCTTTTTGAGAGTTGCGAATGATGTTGAGGTGTTGTGGTGGATTTTTTTTGTTGCTATTAGACACATTTCTCATTGTAAAATTCTTTCTTTATTATTTGTATTCTAGCAATGAGCCTTTCTTCTATGGGCAGTGATCCCCTCTCATAGTGAGCCCTAATGTATTTGATGTAGATATTACTTATATTGTGAGGTAATCCTCACCATGGTTTTTCTCTTCTTAGGTTTTCCATGTAATTCTGGAATTTCTTGTGTATGGTGTTCAATTGCTTAATTTTCTATTATTTCCTTTTCATGGTAATACATCATAATAGATTTAAGGGTTTAATGAATGAATGTGGATTTGATTATGAATAAGGGTTTGGAAATTTTAAGGAACAATTGATTCACCCTCCTCTCAATTGTCTCATGCATTCAATAGGGTGGTGGGTCCACTGGTAGTGGTAAAGGTGACTTTTAGAAATAAATACTTAATATTTTTCTCCCACTTTTGGACACCTAAAATTGGATAATAAAAGATACGAAAAATGATAAATGGATGACTATTGGGATTTTCCCAATGGGAGCTTGGAATGAGGCAACAACAATTTCTTGTTATTCCATTATTTATTTCATTTAATGTAAAATCTGTCTCTTATGTTTGGGCACTGAAGTTGGAGGGAAATTATTGGATCCAAAACTGGTGTCCTTTCTCATTCTGAGGAGGTATTTCAAGGGTTAGTGATGTTTGGAATGAATGACCATCTTTGGGAGCCTTGTCTAGGTCTTAAGATGTCTTCACAAGTCTATAAATTTAGCATGTTGGATATATAAAATATGAGCCACAATTACATGTAGAGTTCCATTATAGGTAAAAGGATAGGTTGAGACATAAGGAGGTTTCTTATAGGTGCACAAGTATTGCCATGGTGGAGGAAAATAAGAGAATGAAAGTGATTGTCTAGTAATCTCATTTATTTGAAGAAAAAGAATACTTGGCCTCTCTTCTTGGTGGAGTTTTTTCCCAAAAGGGTTTCTCCATATTAATCTTGTGTTATGTGATGCTCTTGTGTTTTTGGTTTGTGATTCATTGTTGCTATCTTATTGTGCTTTTATTATTTATATATTATTATTATAAGTTACAACTCACATAAGGTTGTGTAATTAAGTATGATATGTTGGCTGATTTTTTAGCATCATTAAGAAGATGGATCTAATCATGATAAACCCAAATTAATAAAAATTAATATTTACATTTGTATATATGTTTCATATTTTTATGTTTTTATATTCTAAGCCTTGTATGCCATCCATAGAAATCATTTTTGTATAGAGATTGAATTTCTCAGCAATTATTAATAGAACCTATTTATTTCTCATCACTATCTAGGTTAGTAGCCGAGTGGATGATTATGATAACTTTTTCCTTCCATTGTGATTTATAGGAAGGTGTGATTTACAACCTAGATTCCTTTTCCCACATCACACAATATCAAATTATGCATTGACCCTTTAACATAAAATGATTCATGGATATGGGATCATTTATTATACTAATTCCAAATGGAGAAAAACTACTACACCAAATAAACCTATTAATCTTATTAAATATATGTATACCACTAGGACATACAATGGACTACCTCATTGATCTTCTCAACAGACATGAATATTAAACATGATTTCATTGATTTGTCTAAGGTATCAAAACGCTAAATGATGGTAACTACATACCATTATATTTGATTGTATCCTCCTCCACTATTAAATATTGATGAAATTCCCATAACCCCAACTAATTTCTACCACATATTCCCCAACCAATCACAGTGGTGATCTAGATGCTTTGTAGCCAATGGTGCAATTTTTTATTTACATACTTATATAGAGATCATAGGAGGTATACAAATATTTGAATTAATATTGATCCTTATCCGAAGATCAAATGAACACTAGGAAACCATAAGATTATAAAATTACACCACATAATAATATACTAATTTTATTCTATACTGATCACCTATGGCCACATATATAAACCTCGACACCAATAGAAAAATTTAGCCAACATAATGATACTTTATAGATAGTAGCTGAAAATGGGTCCATTCTAGGTGATGCACAAATCAAAACTAACTAATAGCACAAATAAGCCATAATCATAAACCACCTCTTATATTGATATATGATGGCCACTAAAACCTAGGAAAGATAAGGAGGTCTAACAACATATTTGTGATGCACTAACCACATGATCCTTGACCTTAGCCTAATATCCAATGATTTTGTAGCTTCTAGTGATACTATAATTATGCACTTCGTCCATGAGGCCTACAAGAATGATCTAGACTAGTGGCACATAATAGAAGAAGAACGAATTTTGATATTTTTTAAGATTGTGTTAAGCATATCATCTACCTATAGACACCTAAAAATGGTCTGGAGAATCTAAATTAATTAAATATGATTTATTTTATTAATTAATCTTAAATTCATCTACTTAGTAAATAAATAGAAATATTTATTTATATTAAGTTCACTATTAATTATTTTATTTTATCATATTATTTCCCTCTTAATTAAATAAAAAAAATTAAATACTTTGTTTTATTTAATTATTATCATTCTTATTTCTTCTATACTTTAGCCATCAATTCTATCTTAAAATTAAATACTTTGCGTTATTTAATTATCTTATCATATTTTCTTTTTAATTAAATATAGATATCCTAAAATATTTAATTTAATTATCATAGTCCTTCTATTTTTAATTTAATAAACAACTTCTATAGTTTGTTTCAATGTTAAATTATTTATCTCTCTTTTTTCTAATTTAAATAAACCAAAAATATTTAAATAAAGGCATAAATAAAATCCCTCTATTCACTCACCAATAAAATTATATTTTTCAAATTTAATTATCACAATTGGCATTCACGGGAAAAGCCTCAGGGACAAACCTGCAAGCAATCCTCTCAATCTTCTGCCTCAAATATTTACTCTAATCTTTCCTAGTGTTTTCATGAGGAGGAACAATCCTCCATGATCAGCTCCACCTTCTCATATCATACCATTCAAATCTCCAAATTTAATCTCAGGCTCTATTGTGTTATCCCTGTGCAAAACTGTTGCCGAAAATCTATATATACAACCTTCTAAAGCATGAAAGTGATATGAGAAATCCCAATTTATGCAAACTTACTCTGCAAGAATACAACCAAGCAACCAAGCACTCATAAGCATCACATTAGCATTTTAGTATCATCATAGCATCATGGCATTAGTAGATTTCATATGACAACAACATCATAAGTTTTTACTGTAGCTTTCTTTTATCAGTTTTCATCAGGATAGTTTACTGTAGCATCATATCATTTAGAAATCATTAGAAATCATCACATCATTGCATTTAGCATCCATTTTGTTCTCTAGATAGGCATTTTAAATAGTTATGGTGCTTACAAATCTAAGAGCTTTTGTAATTTGATAAATGTTTGGAGATAGGAGACAATGAGATGTCTTCAAGATTTTTAGTGTTTTAAATTAGTTTAATTCATGTTAATCTTGATACATTGTTTCATTAAGAGGTGTATTTAATTGCATTTAGTTTACATTTTCCGCACTTACATTCTAGTGCCGACCATGGGGCCATACCCCATGTTCTTAACAAGTTTTTCTAGAAAGTTTTCGTACAAGAATCTTGCGTAAATTGTTTTAGCACAATCAGAGTATTTTACAGTGCTTCTAAGACAAAATATAGTTCATTTGAATTTTTTTCTAGTGCTTCTAAAGAAACGTATAACGCTTTGAAGGACTATTTTAGTGATTCGATCTTACCTTCAACTTAGGCCGACAATTCACACCCATCATCTAATTTCGAACGTTTGTAAAATCTTATAGCACTTCGAGATATTTCTATAGCACTTCTGGTTATTTCTATAACGCTTCTATGTAATTCATTTTTTGGATCTAACGTGACCGCAACAAGTAAATTTCATTTCTTCAGTTGGTTAAAAAAAAAATAACTCTATTTTAGCACTTCTAACCTCTATTTTAGGGCTTTGACAGTCAATCTTAAAATGACCATATCTTGGTCATACAAAGGTCTTTTTCAAAACTTTTTTTAAAAAAAATGGGGTAGAATTTCATAAGCTATGCAAATGTGTAGGTATTTCTCACTTTTTGTAGAGTTAAAATTTTCAATTTTACATTTAAAGTCAAATCACATTGTAACTTGATCTAAGTTTTAGGATTTTTATGCTTAATCATTCATCTAACCCTTATATCTTCTTATTTCTTGATATCATCTAACATTTTTGAGCATTTATTATAGGTTTTAAGAAGAGCATGGAGCATTGAAGTGAAATAAAGCATTTGATATCCATTGTAATAGTGTTTTCAAACACTCATGGGAAAATAACCCATCATATGTTATTTTCATTCATGCTTTAGGACCAACTAGCATTACTTTGGGATTAAAATTAACCATCTACACAAGCTTTGTCAAAGTTGGTTAAAAGGAACATTATAAACTCACTGGTGTTTGGATTTGGACTTAAAAATAATCAATCTAGGATGGACACTTTTTCAGTTGGTTTAAAATGAATCAATCCTAGGATAGTCACATTTTCATTTGGACTAAAATTTTACCAAACTAGGGTAGTCACCAGAATTTTTCAATTTGGGATTTAAAAATGATCATTTCTTTTTGTGAAGCAACATCTTCACTGTGAAACAACATATTCACATAAATTAGAAAAATTTTGTTTGGGCTCTAAAATTGATCAAGTGATTTTTGTGTTTGTATGGTTGATAGGCATATACTCTCCCATTAACTGGGTGATCCAAAAAGCCAGACTCATCCTTTTTATGCATTCTTCAAGATTTATTACATCCTTTAGAAGGCTTGTTGTAGTGGGAAAAAGTACTCATCCTACAGGAACTACCTAAGTGGGTTCAAATCAAAGCCAAGTGTTTCCACCCCACTATAAAATTTAAAGAAAATCTAGGGAAACCCACTTTTTTCGGAAGTGTGCAAGATAACCATCTCCAAAACCTTTTTTATAAAGGTTGGGAGGTCTCCTGAGGGAGTTTATCACTTTCTGATTTGAATGGAAACCCTTTCTAAGAACCATAGTGTAGTATCCAGCTGAGTCAGTAACCAAACATTGTAATAATCACAGTGCAAGTGGAGGGAAGAATGTTCCCCCAAGACACTCACCATATAATTTGCAAGGACCATTTACTCAAGGGATAGAGAAATATAACCTTGAGTACACTCCTCGGAAAGACAAAAACATAGTGCCCTCTAGGGGGTGACACGACTCTGTGAGTTGACACAATTTTAAGCTATGGGTTGTTGAGTATAATGATGACCTTTTCACTATTAAGAGTGTGTCTGTCTGAACTGCTTTATTGTTATCGAACTACTGAAAATAGGGCCATGTCTTGTTCTTTTGAACATATACTATATGTTTATATTACAACTCTTAAAAAAGAACTGTCCACATTTGACTATTGTGTATTCCAAAATCATTAAAATCTAGATAAAGATCATCCAAAAAAACAAAAAAAATACAAAAGAGTCAAAACATAATTAAACAGTGAAATTTATGATTAGGGATTGGAAATCCACAATGTTTGTCGATAAATCCCTCATAACAAGAGTCAAAAATTCAAAGAACAAGAAATTGAAACTCAAACCACCATGGCTAAAATAAATAAGGATCAATTGAATGCTTTAACTCAACAAATGAAAAACCTTCAACAAAAATTCCTAGACATACAAAGGGAAACAACCACAGAGAGATATTTTCTTCCAGACATTTACCCATATCCTCTTGACCAGACAATGAACATGAGACCTTCTTCACCAAAAACTGCATCATCCAAGTTGAATATCATTGAATTTTTGCAAAACTTCAATAAGCCCAAATCTAAATCCTCAAACACAAATGATATTGAGAAATCTTGTCATGTCATGCATTTATCTCCATCCACGATAAGCCAAAATAAACCTTTGAAAGATTCTTTCTCTCAAGTTAACAATTCCATCCAATCATCCTCTTGTATCATATCTTCAACATCTAATGATTCTTGTCAATCTCTCAATCCAAAGCATGCTAGCATAGACTCCCCTACACATCAAGATCAAAATATTATTTCCACTCCATCTAATGATATCAAAATTCCATAAAATCTTCCAATCCTTGATCAAGATCCCATTTCTCAATAATATTATGATGATCCTCTCCTTTCACTTTTCATCCAAAATAATTCCCTCCCATCTCAAGAGACAAGTATCCTTCCAAGTTCTTCCACATCATCTAATCAATCCATACCATCTCATGATTATATTTCATCACAAGAGCATGATAGTTCTTCCATCCTATCTAATGATTTCTTACCAACTAATGATCAAGACATGCTTTCTACAAAATCCCATGATTCCCTTCCTCATCAAGTTCAAGATATTCTTCCATTCAAGGATACCCTTTCATCCCATGAAGATGTTTATCCTTCTCATGATCAATATATGCCTTTTATACCACTTCATAATCATTTTCCAAGTCAATATAAAAACACTCCATCATCCCCATGTGAAGAGCCTATCACACCTATTCAAGTTATCCATGAACCCAACACCTATAAATTGGGATCCTCCACCTTTATCCATTTCGGTTTACTTCCAACACCTATCCTCTCATCCATATCATATCCTCCCCAAAATGGACTCGCATGTTGTTTCATAAACAATACATATCCCATTGGTAAATGTATATGTCCAAATATGAATTTCAAAGGAAAAGGATTAGGCCTTCATGAACAAGGTATCCTATAACCCCTTCATGTTCAAAGAAACCCATATCACCATGACCTTGATTATATGCCTAAGTGTCCTAGTTCATCAAACCTTCCATCTATCCTACATCCCCATTCTAGTTCATCAAACATTCCATCTATCCTAGGTCCTCATCCTAGTACATCAAACCTTCCCTTTATCCTAGGTCCATATCCTATTTCTCAAGAACAACAAAGGCACACATCCTTGATTCCCTTTCAAAATTATACCCACATTAACTCATCCATAATACCTCCATATCATTCATCTCCATCCACCCCTACCATTGCTCTTGGAAGCAATTTTGGTGCCAAATATCAAAAGCTTCTACATCAAAATTCACATGTATCAAAGGATCAACATGTCTCCTCAAAGAGACATGCAAAAATAAAATAAAATTTGATCCAAAATAAAAAGAAAAATATAAAAGGACACAAAGGTCCATCAAAGAAAAAAGGAAATTTTCAAAGACCATGAAGGCCCATAAATCAAAAAGAAAAATGTCAAAGGCCACAAAGGCCCACAAAGCAAAAAACAAAGTCAAAATACATGTGGATTTCTAAAAGTATCATAGAAGCAATAAAATCTATATTGGTATCCAAATTTTCTAATACAAAAGCTTCCTCCAATTTTCCATTTAATAACCTAACACCTTCCAAATCAATTTTTCCTCCATCACTCCACCACCCTTCAATGTCTATACCAATGTTGATCTTTCCATCCTTTCCATCTATCCATCAACAAGCCTTCCAACCTCCTATCCATTATCCAACATTCATCCCCCATCATTCTCCTTTAATCCAAACCTTTGCATAAGTCCTTAGATTCTTCCATCATATCATTAATCTTCCAAAATTTAGGAGTCTAGTTCCCATTGCCATGGTTTATTAGAGGGATATTTGGCTGTGAAACTTGATGCTTAAGTCCTTCCTCCATCTCCCTAACATCCATATCCTATCTTCCATATTCCTCTTGCACTCTACACTTAAGGGACAAGTTTTGTCCATCTTATCATTCATGGTCATTATCCTTTCTATGCTCATTCCTTACATTTCCACCTTTGATCTTGACAAGGGTAATGATCTTCTTGAACATCATATATCTTATCCTATACACTTTATCCATATCTTTCGTACCATATCCTTCACCTTATATGTATTCCATCATTCTTACTAGATACATCCTTTCTTCCTGTCCTTGGTCTTGATGAGGAATAGGGGAAAAATACTTGGGCCTTGTGTTTGTATCTTATCTAGTTGATCTTGATCATACCATTCATTATTTTTATCCTTGCTTTCTTACATTCCATATCTCCTAGCTTATCAAAATCCATGTCACCATGTCCCTTTGTAACCTTGACTCTTATCATGCAAATCATATTTGAGCCTAGTTGTAAAACATTATCCAATCCTCATATATTTTGTCAATCAATCATCAAAAAATATCAATCTTATCATACTTAGGGGAATCAGTGATCCTAAGTACTTATCATCATCATTCCTTATGGAATCAATCATTCCTAACATCTTAACCAATCAACTATTATCATCTGTCAACAAGAGATATGTTGCTTGTATGACATGTTTTGTAGTGAATCTTTCATTTCAATCTATCATTTTATCCAAGGTTGCATTACCTCTATTGTGGGGAATCTTTTTCCTTCAATCTGTCATATCATATCATTCCATAATAGAAAAATACAAAAATACAAAAAAAATCAAAAAGAAGGAAAAGGTGCAATAAAAAAATATAGTGAAAACCTCTAAATAGGCGCTATTTATGATTTGAATCAACTCTTCAATCTATTTGGAAATATGTAATGGTCATTACTTCCACCATCATTTTACATCTATTATCATATCATATCACATGGTCATGTCTCACCCTAGCTTGGGGGCAACATCTGAAAATCATTAGGGGAAACATAAATCTTGAGCTTAACAAAATGGACAAACAATAGGAAGACAAAAAAAAAGAGAAACATTTTTTGAAACACAACCCAACAACAAACATCAATCACAATCGAAAACACATCAAAAATCTATATCAAATTGGAAAATCAAAAGGCAAGTCAAAAATAGGTCAATATTGAAAAATAAAAAAAACATGATTCTGTGTCAGTCGAACTACATGGTCTCTATGTGTATAACATAGGCTAGGCTAATCTTTGATGGGCCACCAATGCTCCTAGGATAGGTCTTTAGGATAGTTTGATCCAAAATCTTGCAAACACAAAAACAACACAAAATCAAGATGGATGATCTGATCTGAATAAATGATTGAATACTATAAGGAAATGTAAGATATATTATACTTTTGATCATTGTTATCATTTCTTTGGAGCAACTCAATGATGTATTGAACTAGAGAATCTAGGAAGAAGAAATGGTATTTTCTTTGTCTACTATCTGTGAATTAATCATAATTATTGTGTGAATCGTCATGGGAAATGCTCTACAAAGTATCATGGATGACATTCCAATTCACATAGGAAAATGGTTAATTCTTGTTTTTTTATGCAAGAAATGCTCAGGTCATCTCGGTTTAATTATACCTCAATGCTTGTGTTCACTTGCAATATCAAAAATCATGAAGGTAGTACTTAGGTCATCATCAGTTTACATTATACCTTTGATGCTTGTACTCACTTTCAACATTTTAAAAGATCTATGATGATACAAAGCACACAAGTATTGTTAAAATGCCTATACTTACATGTAGATTTGGATGAAAAAGGAATATTTCATCCATAATAGTGTTACATCTACAGAGTATTGGTTACAAAATTGGTGAATCATTCATTAAAAGATTATCTTTTCTCATAATACACTGAGTATACTTGACATTAACAAAAACATCACAATGATCATATAGTTGCATCATCATATCATTTACATACATTAAAATAATTTGCATCATCATTTCATCATTCATACATTTCAATCAAATCATTTTTACATTCTCATCGTATCATAACAAAAATCTCATCATACATATATCTATATCATTCTATTTTCATAAGCATACTTCATCATCATAACTCATTACATTCATCCATTTATTATATAACATATCCACATATAATCCATCCATTTGATCAAAAACTCCATCAATTTATTGCATCATGTATCATTCATCATTTTAATCCATATATTTGCATTTACATCACATATAGTATATCATTTAAATAATCATGTATTCATATAACATGCATCCATAGATAGAACAACATCATATCAAAGCATACCATCATAATAATAAAACCATCACATAACATATAGAACATCGAATAAAATGCATCCATCAGAGAATCATATAGAACACATAATAGACAGAAGAATCCATTGCATCTCATATATAAACAAAATCACATGTCAAGTATACAATGATGTCTGAAATGAAGAGAGATAGAACATCAAATATAGTTGTATATAAAAATAATCAAAGTGTACATCAAATATCAAATATAACACAAACAACAATCATGTTCTGTTGGCTCTAGACGATTTAGGCATAGCAAGATCGAGACCCCTACCACCAAAAGAACTAGAATCCCTAAGATCTCTAGGTAGAGGTTGGGTAGCACTTGCATTGACAGTCCTAGATAGTGACCTGGTAGAATGAGACCTCGCATAGCTAACTCTCTGCTCAGAGGGAACTGCATTGTAATATCTCGCTCTATAAAACTCAATCAGGCTTAGGGTTTACTAGAGTAGACCCAGGATCAAATGCAGGTACAGGTTGAGTCTCATGCAAAGATTATATCATCCATGTAGGCTTAGGTAGTCACAGCTCAATCAAAGATTGCAGCATTGACAACTAAGAGGGATGTGGCCAGACAGACAATCGAGGTAGCCCATGCTCATATTACTTCTTTGATAGTCGAGAGGGATGCGACCAGGTTTGTATTAGAGGGTGCTTAGGCTTCTGCCGACAGATTACAAAGATTGGCAGATGGTACCTCCCTAGCAGATTATATGCAAGAGGTCGCTCGTATTAGCGAGGAGGTGAATCATCATGGGAAATGCTCTACAAAGTATCATGGATGACATTCCAATTCACATAGTAAAATGATTAATTCTTTTTTGTTTATGCAAGAAATGCTCAGGTCATCTCGGTTTAATTATACCTCAATGCTTGTGTTCACTTGCAATATCAAAAATCATGAAGGTAGTACTTAGGTCATCATCGGTTTACATTATACCTTTGATGCTTGTACTCACTTTCAACATTTTAAAAGATCAATGATGATACAAAGCACACAAGTATTGTTAAAATGCCTATGCTTACATGTAGATTTGGATGGAAAAGGAAGATTGCATCCATAATAGTGTTACATCTGCAAAGTATTGGTTACAAAATTGGTGAATCATTCATTAAACGATTATTTTTTCTAATAATACACTGAGTATACTTGACATTAACAAAAACATCATAATGATCATATAGTTGCATCATCATAATCATTTACATACATTAAAATAATTTGCATCATCATTTAATCATTCATACGTTTCAATCAAATCATTTTTACATTCTCATCGTATCATAACAAAAAACTCATCATACATATATCTATATCATTCCATTTTCATAAACATACTTCATCATCATAACTCATTACATTTATCCATTTATTATATCACATATCCACATATAATCCATCCATTTGATCAAAAACTCCATCAATTTATTGCATCATGTATCATTCATCATTTTCATCCATATATTTGCATTTACATCACATATAGTATATCATTTAAATAATCATGTATCCATATAACATTCATCCATAGATAGAACAACATCATATCAAAGCATACCATCATAATAATAAAACCATCACATAAAATATAGAACATCGAATAAAATGCATCCATCAGAGAATCATATAGAACACATAATAGACAGAAGAATCCATTGCATCTCATATATAAACAAAATCACATGTCAAGTATACAATGATGTCTGAAATGAAGAGAGATATAACATCAAATATAGTTGTATATAAAAATAATCAAAGTGTACATCAAATATCAAATATAACACAAATAACAATCATGTTCTGTTGGCTCTAGACGATTTAGGCATAGCAGGATCAAGACCCCTACCACTAGAAGAACTAGAATCCCTAAGATCTCTAGGTAGAGGTTGGGTAGCACTTGGGTAGCACTTGCATTGACAGTATTGGATTGTGACCTGGTAGAATGAGACCTCACATAGCTAACTCTCTACTCAGAGGGAACCAAATTGTAATATCTCGCTCTATAAAACTCAATCTCCTCGCCAATACGAGCAACCTCTTGCATATAATCTGCTAGGGAGGTACCATCTGCCAATCTTTGTAATATGTCGGTAGAAGCCTAAGCACCCTCTACTACAAAATTTGTCACATCCCTCTCGACTGTCAAAGAAGTAATATGAGCATGGTTTACCTCGGTTGTCTGTCTAGCCACATCCCTCTCAGTTGTCAATGCTACAATCTTTGATTGAGCTGTGACTACCTAAGCCTGCACAGATGATATAATCTCTGCATGAGACTCAACTTGTACCTGCATTTGAGCTTGGGTCTGCTCTAGTAAACCCTAAGCCTGAAGAAGCTTCTCCTAAATAGTCTCTAACTAAACCTGAAGATCTACTATATGCACCCACTCTGAAACACCTCCCACAACCTGCATCTTGCCAGTCTCACCAAGAAAATCTAAAGCAGAGCCTAACCCAACTGTAACCTCTCCACTATCAAATCTCTCATCTTCGCTACACTCATCTCCACTATTCTCACAACCAACATCCTCCTTAGGCTTAACATCTACCTCACCTACCACACCAACATCCTCTGCATCAACCCTTCCAACATCATCTCTCCTCTATCTTTGACCATGCGTAATGGGAACATCCTCCTTTGCAGGTAATAGGGTAGGCTCATCTAGAATGGTAAGGCATGGAAATATATGAAAAGCAAAAAACATAGCATAATCTGCCGTAACTGGAGGCCTAACAGTATCTAGCCAAATGTCCCACTCAAATGGCTATAAAGCCTAAAAATCTTGAACTACAACAACATATGACAAATAAGGCCTCTAATCTGCAGTATACGACTGATGACGAGCATAGTGAGAAACACCCTATGGCATACCATGTACCATCCCATACTATTTGTAAACCTGTCTGATCAAGAATCTCTCTAAAACTCGATGAGCACAGCTAGTCAGAATCATAGATTGACAAAGAAATGGTAGCTGAATATCATCATCATCCCAATGATTACAATCTAGGTAGGGATGTCATGTCACAAACTATATGTCGTCAGCAACTCTCCTTCAATACTCTAACTCACCAAGTTTATATTGGGTAAGCCGACCAGCATATCTGAACACATAAGGTCTCATGGGTGGCCTATGTCTAACTGGAACTAGACGTGTGATAGCTATGTACTCCCACGCCCATACCTGAAGCAAAGTAACACCATCCGATAAACTCTGACCACCAAGATACGTAGTTGAATGTAAATCATGATATAAATGGGCAAGCATACACATGCCCCAATTGAATCCGATACCATGAATAACCATACTCTCCAAAACTCTGCCCCAATTGACCAAGAATCCCTTAGACCTACGATAAGGACTAAGTAATCCTCTGATGAAACTAACAAGAACAATGGGAAAAGTGACATATGAATCAACCATCTCATGCCATGGAATCCACTCTCTAGCAATATGATCATCGTGAAACACTCTACAAAGGGCATCAGTCCCACCCTGCTCTGTAGAATCATATATGACAACAACTCCAATAATCAGAAGCTATAGAATCTGCCAGACATCCTCTGGGGTGACTATCATCTCACCAGTAGGAGGGTGAAAGGTGTTGTGCTCACTATGCCACCTCTCAGCTAGTGCTATCGACAAACCCCAATTAATCCTAATTTGGGGCATATATAGAAGAGGTGACAATCCATAATGTGTGATAATAGCTGTCGCAAACTGTGTCAATCGTGGTATGAGATCAAATGTCCAGGGGAAACTCTCTCGAATCTAGAGGTTCCCCAATCACTCCTATTATCATAACAAGATCAAAGTTAATAAATTCATGTCAATCATCAAATAACATCAAAAATACCATATCAAATCAAGTCAGCTCTTGGTGAGATTTTGATCAAATCTCATAAGCACACATCATTGAACCTTACCTATCATGAGGTCAATCATCAATGAATCAAATAAACTTCACCTATCATGAGGTCATCATCAATGCATCAAAACAATCTCGCTTATCATAAGGTATGTCAATCATAATTATTCCTCACCTATCATAAGGATAGTTATCATCAAAATAAACATCAAACCTCACCTATCATGAGGTCAAAAAATCATGTATTTGATTAGACAAATCATTCATATCAAACCAACAGTTGATATGATCATAAATCAAGAACATCGAGAACAAATTGATGAAAATAAAAACACTTTGATTTAAATATGCTAAAAAAGGTATTAAAAGCACTAAAACAATGATATGCTCCATTTCAACCGATAAAAGTGCTATTATAGATGGATAAAACACCATTTTATCAAAAATTCCATTATATTTGATCAAAGCACTAACAGATTTGGTAGAAGCGCTAAAACTCAAAACATGCTAAAATAGGGGGTCAAAGTGCTACAGAATCAAATCAAAGTGCTAAAGTTCTAAAAGCACTAATTTATCCTACAAAAGCGCTACAATGACTATCCTAAGACCTAAACTTTGCAAAGTGCTAACCTAACCTACGAAAGCACTAAAATAGACCTTTGAAGCACTAAAATTCTAGAAGCACTACAAAAAAACCTCTAAGCACTACAACGGGATTGAAAAGTGCTACAACAGAAAATAAAAGCGCTAAAAAGGGTTCAAATTCTAAAAATTTAAAAATACATAAAAAACAAGGCAATTGCATGAAAACCAAGGAAAAAATAGACATACCAGAGGTCCGAATACGGTAGGCCACTGATGTCATCGAACACGATCAAAATGATGGGTGCGATATGGAATCAACATCTCACTCCAAGTGGCACAAGAATCTCTCTCACCAAGTTTTCAAAAGTCACAATGTACAAATAAAGTTGAAAAAGACCTTTTTAACCTTTTTAGGTCATTTGGAAAGGGATTTTTATGCGATTGATTTAATTTTTAAAAGGCGAGATTAATTGAAATTCATCCAGGGCCACTTTCTTCATTAACTATCAAGATATAAATTATTTTATCATCAAATCTTCATCAAATCTACGTCAAATCATCAGAAAATCATAAAAAATTGAAAAATTACAAAAAATAAAAAATTCATTAATTTATCTCTCGAGGGGGCATATATCCATCAATCACCTAAAAACATGTTTGGGGGGAATTCTACGAGATTTTTTAGGTAGATACTTGCTTGGCGACTGGGGTACTGTACGAGCAGTAGTGGCCAAACACATCACTTCAAGAGGGGCAAATAGCATAAAGATGGTGCGGAGGTCTAAATTAATTAAATATGATTTATTTGATTAATTAATTTTAAATTCATCTACTTAGTAAATAAATAGAAATATTTATTTATATTAAGTTCACTATTAATTCTTCTATTTTATCATATTATTTCCCTCTTCATTAAATACTTTGTTTTATTTAATTATTAGCATTATTATTTCTTCTATACTTTATCCATCAATTCTATCTTAAAATTAAATACTATGTTATTTAATTATCTTATCATATTTTCTTCTTAATTAAGTAAATATATCCTAAAATCTTTAATTTAATTATCCTATTCCTTCTATTTTTAATTTAATAAACTTCTATAGTTTGTTTTGTTAAATTATTTATCTCTATTTTTGCTAATTTAAATAAACTAGAAATATTTAAGTAAAGGCATAAATCAAATCCCTCTATTCACTCACCAATAAAATTAGATTTTCCAAATCTAATTAATGTAATTGGCATTCACGAGAAAAGCCTTGGGGACAAACCTGTAGACAATCCTCTCAATCTTCTGCCTCAAATCTTTCCTATCATCTTTACTGGTGTTTTCATGGGGAGGAACAATCCTCCATGATCAGCTCCACCTTCTTATCTCATACCATTCAAATCTCCAGATTTAATCTTAGGCTCTGTTGTGTTACCCCTATTCAAAATTGTTGCCAGAAATCTATATATCCAGCCTTCTAAAGCATGAAAATGATCTGAGAAATCCCAATTTATGCAAACTTACTCTGCAAGAATACAACCAAGCAACCAAGCAATCATAAGCATTGGCATTAGCATTTTAGTATCATCATATCATCATGGCATCAGTAGATTACATATTACGGCAGCATCATTAGTTTTTACTGTAGCTTTCTTTTATCAATTTTCATCAAGATAGTTTACTGTAGCATTGTATCATTTAGAAATCATTAGCAATCATGACATCATTGCATTTACCATCCATTCTGTTCTCTAGATAGGCATTTTAAATAGTTACATTGCTTACAAATCTGAAAGCTTATGTAATTTGATAAATCTTTGGAGATAGGAGACAATAAGACGTCTTCAAGCTTTTCATTGTTTTAAATTAGTTTAATTCATGTTAATCTTGATACAATGTTTCATTAAGAGGCGTATTTAATTGTATTTAGTTTACATTTTCCACACTTACACTACCATATCATAGTTAAGATCAATGGCCCATAGGTGATTAAAAATTTGCCAAGTAGATCAAGACAAGGGTCCCATCATTGACATGGATACTATCTAGCCAATGGTACAATAGAGTTTAATTTTTAGACTAAGAAAATCAACATGATGCATGGACCCTTTGATATAAATTGATTAATGGCCCTAAGATCATTGAGCATTTTAACTCTACCATAAAAAATAAGGAAATCCATCACAATTGTGATCTTTTCCCATAACCACTAAATAGAGACACAAACACACACCAAAAGAACACAATTTTGTATTCAATTTCAAAGGCATGTTACACAATGCATCAAGTTCAACCCTAGGCACTTAATATCACCATTAAATGATCAATCTAGGGCTTGATAAAATCATAGGTCAACTCTATCGACATTGACATAGTGTGATGGTTTAAAGGTGGTGTTGTTATTCTTGCCACCATGGTTCAAACCCCACTGGGGTGGTATTGTTGAGTGGTTATATTGGGGATGAGGTCCCCCATTTTGGACCTCGAGTTCATAGCTCCAAGTCAAAAACATTTACCCCTTAAAAAAAATTTAAAAACATAGATCAAATTCTTGGTTCTCCATTATTGTAACATTAAAGCTTATCAAGCGCAAGATCATATATGAATCACACAATTACCATAGAGATTAGAGGCAAATATAAAATAATGATAAAAAAGATTAAAATAAATCAAACTTATTAAATCAAAATTCTGAGATATATTATCAACAATGGACCAAATACAAGCACAATCGAGAAGGCATGGAAATTAGATCCGGTAGCATAAGCCTACACTCCCAACCCATCCAATGCATCATTACTTCTTGAATTCCATCGCACAAATCGCGCCAAATGAAAATACCGAGAAAACTGGTGACGCCGTTCCCAATACCAATGATGTGTTTGACTCCTTATGAACACTACTTACAATGTTTAATGCGGCTTCTGTCAATATTTGTGCTTGTAGGACAATTGTTTTTAGATATAACCGTCCTCTCTATCTCAAATTTGTTTCTTTAGCTGACCGAATGATTCCAATTTTAGAGTTCGACATTATTTTCGATGAAATGTCGAAGCCAGGCCAAAAAAGCTCACCTCTGGAGAAAGTTATTTAAAGGAAGGAACTCGAATACGAAGTGATAAAACATATCACACTCTTCTCCTGTGTTATAGCAGCAACATACATAATGCCTTTACCCCTTGAAGCCACGTTATCTGAAGTTGAACTCCCTATTGTGGACATTTCAAAATTTCCAACGGACTTCGATGCTCAAGACCTGGGCAACCTTCGATATCATCCGGAGCTCGCCAAACTCAGAGAGGCCTGCAAAGAATGGGGATTTTTCCAACTTGTCAATCATGGAATTCCGGTAGATCTTGTGGAAATGGCTGAGAATGTTAGCCGAAATTTATTATCCATGCCTATGGAGGTCAAAGACAGAGTCTCCACTGGTAAGCCATTGGATACTTACTACCGAAATCGAAACTATCAGTCCTTTCACATTCGAGACTCGACCAGTCCATGTTCATTTGAGCAAATGTGTGCAAAGATATGCCCTGAAAATAGCCCAAATGTTTGGTATGTTATTCATCTTTCATTTTCCTTCATCAAAAGCTAGTTGATTCGGCTCTGTCTAATTATTTGAATTCTTGCATTATCCTTTGGCAGCGAAACGATGGCAACGTACGCTTCGTGTGTCTCAGATCTTGCACAAAAAATCATAAAATTAATTCTTGTAAGCCTGGGATTGGATGCCCAGGTCTTTTCCCGCCATCACTTCGAAAAATGCACAGGAGTATTGCGTATAAATGGTTATTCATTGGAAAACATGTCCATCGGGGAGGAGGCGCTTCTGTCGCATACAGATACGGGGTGCCTCACAATTCTTTACCAAGATGGTGTGGGAGGCCTTCAGATTCGATCTTGGGAGGGCGAATGGTTCAATGTCAAACCTCTCTCTCATTCATTTGTGGTCAATGTGGGGGATTCCTTTAAGGTACGAATTTTTTTCTCTCCACCCACCATTATAATTATGTCTTAAATCTTACGGTCTGATACGACTTGCCAATATATAATGGATATGGTTGTAGGCGTGGACTAACGGCCGATACCGCAGCGCAGAGCATCGCGTTGTTTGTAAAGGTTGTAGAGACCGTATGTCAATTGCTTTCTTCACCGCTTTTCCTTTGGAAGCCGAAATCTCGGCGCCTGAGGAGCTTGTGGACGACAACAATCCCAGGCGTTACAAGCCTTTCGTATACTCACATTTCATGCGTGAAGTTATGAGTAAGAAAGCAGATAAAGCAAAAGCTACGGTTCTCGAACGATTCGCGGGTATATAAAGAGTTGTGCATTCGTGCCGTGTAGCGGTTCTAAAAATGCAGTCATGTTGCATATTGTGTAGTTTTTAGCAAGAAAATTTATAAGTGAGTCTATTTAAATAAAGGATTTTCCAGTGTCTATGTGTAACAAAAGGAAGCCAAATATGCATTAGTAAATTACATAGAATTTGCTAGGATTTTTGGTTTTCTATAGCCCAAGAAAAAGTGCTGCAAAGGCAATTTAGTCACTTTATGATATTGCTATCCGGAGGGATTCAACACGTGTAGTTTTTAGGTCAAACTCATTGACCCATGTTTCATGGTAGTGGTTCAGCAAGAACCCATCTCATGATATTGAATGGTCCCGCCAACTCATTGCATCTAGGTGATGCTCACGGTGAAATAGCGGTCCATCGGGAGGTCACCCATCCAAGATGGACGATTAGCTTCCTACATCTGCAGAAATAAACCATTAATAGCGAAGAGATGGGGACTGACCAGGCTCCCACTACTCATAGTATAGATAATAGTTGACTAAAACACTTGATTGAATCTGACTGCTGTATCATAATTGGCTATATTTAATGAAGAATACCTCCTACTTATCCAATTTAGCCACTGCCAAAACTTGTTGTGCTGATTTGTTAGAATTCAATGTTTGTTTTTAACATTAAACACCGATTGCCTAAAAAATTGTGTACAAAATTTTGCGTGCAAAAAAGAGTGCTTTGGTACTGGCATTTTTGTTGAGACAAAGATGTCTAGGTCATTAATGACTTCTATATTAAGCAATTTTAAGTTGAGAGAAGAATTAGATCTTTTAATTTGCAAATCTTTCTCGATTTCAAGTCAAAGTTTAATCATATATTTTAATGAAAGCTAGACTAGTTTTTTCATTTCGTTGTAAATTATAATTTTTTTTTTGTGTTGAATATATATATATATTTTTTATAGGTCTAAATAATGAGATACTTTTTTTACTATATCTAGGATATTTGTATATTGTACTAAACAATGTCTCAATGTGATAGGTAAGTTGATGTTAGCATTGAGTGAGAACTACTCTAAGCACATATTTGAAGGCATCCATCTCAATTCGAAAAGGTTAAAGCAAAGCAAAAAGAAACAATATTAATGTCAAACAAAGAATTTTTTCTAATTGTGTGAACTACTTATATTGTGTCTTTGTTTTAATGATTTTTTTCTTTAGATCACCCTCTAAGTGTTTGAGTCATATGTGATGCCAAATGTAAAATATAATCACAAGCCTTCAAGAAAAAATATCTAACCCCTAAATACTAAGAAATTTGATGATATTTCTAAGAGGTGTCGAATATTTGATGATCTATATCTTTTTTAGATTAATATGAAATGATGAAAAAAGGGGTCTAATCAAAATAAATCAACATGATGATGAACCACACTTTTCCACTAGTTATTTCATTCAATTATGCATAGAAGGACATCAAAAAGAAAACCTAACTAATATAATAATAAAAAGGTAGGTTTTAAGATGCTAAAATGATATGTACGTTCTTTAAGGACTCATTCGCCCAGTGGAGAATGGATCCCTAGTAGGGTTCTAGAAAATTGATTTTCTGGTTCTATTCTTCAATGTTTCAACTCCCTGAACACGGGTGTTCATCTCCTGAAAGTCGGAAATAAATTATGTAGCTTAATTTTCATGATCTTGCAAGAAAGATAGCTTTTTCAACTTTGTAACTTTGACAATTTTTTTGGCTTTCCACTTGATCTTCAATATGAAACCTATAATCACACATCAAAGAGGAGAAAAAGTGTTAATTTTTAGGGAATAGGGGTTTACCTTGGTCAAAACCCGTTTTGGTAATTAAACCTTGAATTCAAATAATACATAAAAGGAAAGATGAATGAACAATGTAATGCTACACCAGAACAATCCTCAATCTTGTATGAAGTTGCCTCAACGTATGTAGATCTTGATCTTTAAATTTTATATGAAACAACACCTTGAATATATTTGAATTGCATCTTCAATGCTACATCAACATATTAGCTCAACAACATGCATGATGCACTATGCCTTTGACATGATGAAATGGATCTTTGATTGTTGCAATAAATTCTAATAATCTACCCTTGAATGCCTTCTTGAATGCTCTTGAATGCTCTATAATCCTCTTGTGAAATATTAGGATGCTTGAATGGGAATATTTAAGTGAAACTAAGTGAAAATAAGCGTAGTGTAATATTATTTAAGAGTATCGGGCTTTATCCCTTGGAAAGTGTAATAAATTAGGCTTGGATTTAAATTTAAGGGGCCAATTAAGCTCAAATTAACCTCAATTAGTTAATAAAGAAATAGAATAGTGTGAAAGTGTAAAGATACACTTTACAACACCCTAAATAAGGCACCATTAAGTCCATTTTATTAAAAGTATCCTAAAATAAAAATGAAGGTACATAAAACACATTACAACACTAAATTAAGGCATAATTATTCCCAAATTAAGGAAAAGGGATACTTTTTCCATTACTTTGTATACACATAAAGAATATTTATTGCACATAAGAGAAGGAAATATTTTATCATGCATAGGATCTGCATTGATCAAATAATGGAGTACAAATAAAATCATACACAAAGCATACATAAGGAAAATATGAAGCATATAGGGAATACATGGAACAAGCACATAGAATACAAAAAGTAAATATGTTGAATATATGAACAAAACATGTGCAATATATGAAGAAAACATATTGAATACACGAGGGAACCATGATACATACATGAGATAAACGTGGGGAAAACATAAAGAATAGAGTACATAGCAACAATGTTAGTAGACAATGTATAAAACTAAATAATCATTTCAGTAAGGTAAGGAGACCTTATTATGTAAGGTTGTCTCAATACCAAGGATCATCCATGAAATGCACAAAAAAAATATAGGAATTATAACAATATTCACTATAAACAAATAAGGTTACATGACTTTGGCACTAGCTTGCTATATCTCTAGGGGTCATGCACATTAAAAAATCTCCCATGAATGATAGGCTAGCAACTTTTTCTATGATGGGTGACCATGAATATGATATATAATAGGTCCCATAAACCACAAAGGCTAGAAAGTTATGTTATACTAGTTCTAATATGACATAGATAGATATATAGGCTAGAAAGCTAGGCTATGGTAGGTTTCCATATAATGTCATAACCCAATTTTATTGCATATTAATTTTGATATGGTAAATTAAAATATTGAAGAAATTCAATATGTTAAATGGAAATTTTGAAATAGATTGAAAGAAGTTAACTGATGTTAACTATATGATAATTTAAAATTATCTTATACGTTATCAAGAATTGAATGTTACTGATGAATTTTGCAAGTTCAACTGTGTGCATTTGCAAAGTGACAGGTTGAAGGACAAGAACATGGTTGAAGTAGGATTGTTTAGCTGGATTGAACGGCAAGCCAAATGGAATCTCTAGGTGCACACACCAAAAAATGGCATGATATGTGCATTTGAAAATTCATATAGGAATTATATTAAGCTAACTCAAATGACTCGATAATTGAAAAGATGCATTTGTGAAACAAAATTATGTGGAAACTTATATTGAAAAAGACCATCTTGAGCTTGTGATTTGAATTTAAAGGAAAATGAAAGTGAGATTTAGTATGTGAACCAATGTGTGAATTTCAATTATGCATTTTATATCATTGTTTTTGAAAGAGGAAACAACAAGTTTTATAGGGACCCAAAACCACTGTAGACATCCAAATTTGGACATAATTTATCCAAATTTATTACTTTTCATCTAAACATTCTCTTATCTGAATTAATTAAATAATATTACTATTATTTAATTAATACCCTTAATTCTGCCAAATCCATAAGGTATTTAATTAATTATTAAATACTTTACCCTCTTTAATCCTCCTTTCATCAAATAAATTAAATAAATAATACATTTATTTAATTCCTCACATGTCATTTCATCTAATCCTAATCCATCTCCTAATTTCTTCATTAGGGATGTGCACATGCATAATCCTTGATTAGGATGTGTCACATCCTCCAACTTTTGCAAGTTGGCTTCTAATCCTCATTTATCTTCTAATTACTGATTAATTAAAACCTAATAATTCCCCAAGGAATTTTTAATTCCTTTTTATTCTTCCTAGATTCCCCTCTCTTTATATGTGAATTTTTAATTCACATTCCATCCTTCCAAGGCTTCTAGAACTTTGGACTTGTCACAATCTCCACATGTGACCAAGTCCCACCTTTTTGGAGCCCACCTTTTATCCTCTAGATCCTCCTAGGAATGTGAATTTTTAATTCACATTTATCCCCAACCACCTTTCTTTTTCCCATGTAGATTTTTGAGGAATTCTAAAATTCCTCAAAAGTCCCTTTCACTCCCACTTGGGGACAAGAAATCCCTTTTTGTGGAAATCCTCTCATCCCCCAAGGTGCATGTCCTTTTCCACCTCATGTACCTTCTTGACAACTCATCTCCACCTCACATTCCCTTGTCCATTTCACCCTCCACATGTCAAGATGTGAGGGCTTGTGGGTTCTCAACCCACTATAGCCCTTCATCTTGACCTTGTTGGATCAATCTTGACCGTTGAATTCTCTAGAGAATTCAAATTCTTCTATAAATACCCCCCTTCTCAAGGGCATTTCCAACACTTTGCATTTGGATAACTACATGCTGTCCATTTGAACTCTCAATCCTTTTGCCATCATTTAGCCATCTTTGTTAATCATTTGCACCTACAATCTTGCATTTAGACATTCAAACAATCATCTAAGGAGCACACAACCAATCCAAGCAAGGGCCAATCAAAGAGGTATCAACAACAAGGGAGGTAAAAGTGTTTGTGTTTTATCTTATTTGCATTCCTTTTCGTTGAACCACTCTTTGGCTAATCTTGAGGTGTCCTTGGTATTTTGTTATTTCATGTTTCTTAGTTGTTTTGCACATTTAGAGAGCATAGAAATATCAAGGTATATAATCTTATCACAAAGGAAGATTGATTTCCAATAATGTAAAAGGATAAATGATAGAGAATTATATCATTTATAATATAACACAAAATTATTTTCAACTATTCTTCTTAATTAGGTAAACACATTAAACAAGTTAAGATAAGAACATTTCTTTGATAAGATAAGAATGCTGAACAAGTTTTTTTGTGATTCATAACATCATTTCATTGTATCGAGGAAATAAAATTATTTTCATCAAGAATTACAATATTCCAACAATAGATCATTATCTCATTTTACAAATGTCATATCATAGATGTGAAGTACAAATAATAATAGAAGATATGTGAAATCGTGATAATGTCTCTAATAAACCAAGTCTTTGACATCTCAATTACAAGAGGGAGAGAATCACCTAAGTGTTTTTCCTTCAACCATAGATGGACATTCACTTGCACACATTCCAAGTAGAAGTGGCCCTACCCTTTATGAGGGTAGTTGATTCAGTGAATCCCATGATCATCATGCCATCTAAAATACAATGTTGTGTTCTAAATTACAATAATTTATCATACAACTTTAGATACCCTATAGCTGAGTATGACCTATTAGATTGATTGTAAAATATTAGACATTGTGAACTAACAATGCAAGTAGTTATTTTGTATTGCTTTGGCCAAAAAATTTACTATTGAATATACATGTTTCAAAATCATAATGTGTGTTGTATGTTCACACACCTCTTTCTCAAACTAGTTATCAACAATTTAAATTTCTCTTCCAAATTTAAATAATATGAACATAAAAAATATATTAACCTCAAAGGCACGGTTTTACTCAAACCAAATACAATTTATCTCTATTTTCATCTAATTCTATCCTTTTTCAAAATTAAAACATGAAAAAATACATTCATACAAGCATAAATATATACCAATGTGTGTGTGTGTGTATGCATATATATGTATACATGTATATACGTACACACACATATATACATACATACATATATATGTCTATACACATATGTATGTATGTATATGTATATACATACATACATACATACATACATGTATATACATATATATACATATGTATACATACATACATACATGCATACATATATGTATATGTATATACATACATACATACATACATGCATATATATATATACATGCACATATATAGGCAGATACTAAGGTAAGTATTATATTTGTACATATACATGTACTATTTGTATATGTATGTATTGTTGTATTACTTACTCATAATTATTTTGCATATAGAAGAATATCAGGGATACTAGAAAATATTCCTTAAACTGATATTTAAGCCAATTTCTTCGAGGAAACTATTACCTTTGAAAAAAAAAAAATTCCAAATTAGCCACAATTAATTTTATAACACCCTAGTAATTTCCTTGCAATTTTGATGCTATCACTAATAATCTAGAACAAAGTATTTTTATCTCTAGCAAGATAATGCATAAAACTAAAATTCACAACGTATTCTTTTTATTGAAATCTCATAAAAGTATAGTAGTTTCACAATAAAACACATTTAACATAGTATAGACCTTCTCATAGTCAACCTTCAAATCTGAATAAACATTTTATAAAACATAAGATATTGGTTTTCATCACTTCAATATGTGTTCCAATATGCTCACCGAATGGGTTCTTAAAAAATAATCCCAATTGATGCTTTAGGATATGATGACCTATTATGGTCTCATTTAAAATAATAATAAATAATAAAATTCATTCAATCCCTACACAAAGAATTGCTATCATCAAAATATTAAAGGTTTGTGATATGACAATATTGGAAATAATCTAATATAATATTTGAACTCCTAGACCTATTCAGTCACATATCGTTATGGTGGATCTATGAAAAAATAATAACCTATATTTGATAATATTACTTCTCATAAAATGAATGCATAACAATGACCTATCCGATTGTTATACATTTCACATAACACATATAAACAAAATAGCCTATTCTACCACAATTTATTCCATAGAATGCATGTAAACATAGTGACCTATTTTTCCATGATTTATTCCACATAATACATGTAAACAAAATTACCTATTCTACCATGATTTATTTCACACAATGCATGTAAACATAGTGACCTATTTTACTGTGATTTATTCCATTGAATACATGTAAACATAGTGACCTATATGATCTTTTATCATGTAACTTCATTGGTCATATATTGTATGCTTGATGTGGTATTTATAATGTTTTGAATCTAATTAGGGTTTTGTAAACAAAAGATATATGTCAAATCACTTTGAATCAAAATGAATAGTCCGGATTAACTAAAACAACAAAGTTCAAAGACTAAATAGACTTAAATGGTCATTTTGACATACTGAAAAAAAAAAGGCCAAACAATACAAGATCTAAATGGTCATTTTTTTTTAAGGCTACTCAAGGTAGTTTAATCAAGGGTTTATGTTCTCTGCACCATATGTTTTAAAAATGAATCACTTTGAACTCATTCCATGGAAATTTTTAAACTCAAATATTCTTAATATAAGGATTTACGATTCCCTTCATATGCATATCACATTATTTTACATGTTATTTTAATGTTAATAAAAGCAATGGATTCAAGTTCATACCGTTTCCCTTTTCAAGAATCAAACCAGTTAAACTCAAGAATCCTTACTCTACTTCCTTATGCTCTTTTCCCTTTCCAAATAGTGTCCCTTCCTCCTTTCTTCCCTTGGTTCTTAACCCCCAAACATTTTCTTCTCCCTTGACTTCAAATGCATGCCACCATTTCTTCCACAAAGCTCACCTTGTGGGCCTGATAACAATTTCCTTTACTTCACTTTGAGTGAAATAAATAACATTAATATCTCATGTACTCTCCACTACATGGAGTTGATTGTAGTGAACTCTTTACTTAACTTGAGTGCTAGCATTCGATGAATATATATATATATATATATATATATATATGATTATGTGTGTATCTATATAT